>MDKI01218816.1:0-14323 GCA_005239505.1 Nicotiana paniculata | reverse complement strand
CATTCACAGGGAATATAAGGACCTAAGAACCCTAAAAGGACAACCTTCTACAAATAAGTCCGAACACGCACTCGTGACCTTGCGTACACGGACTACAATCAACATAGAAGACTCAAATCCTAAGAGGTAATTCCCCCACACAAGGTTAGGCAAGATACTTACCTCAAAAAAGACAACCTGGTACTCTAAAATTAACTCCTCGGGAGAAAAGACCTCCGGACGGCTCAAATCTAATCAAAATAACTTCAAAACACAAATAAAACTCATAAGGAACTATTCCGGATCATAAAGTCTCAATCTTTATAAAAATCTTTAAATCGACCCAAAAGTCGACTCCGGGCCCGCACCTCAGAACTCGACAAAATTTAAAAAATCCTAACACCCATTCAATTACGAGTCCAACAATACTAATTTCATCAAATTTCGATACCAAATCGATGTTCAGACCCAATTATTCTCTTTAGAATAGTTTTGGATAAAAAACCCCAATTCTCCAATCAAAACATGAATTAATTCAAAAAAAGAACTTCTGTAACCATATTAAAATACAAAAATTATACTTTTATACTGACCCCCATAAAAATACGGGAAGAACTCCGCAAAAATCACCTCAATCGGAGCTCTAGAACTCAAGATATGCTCAAAATACTAAAATGACACAATTTGATTTTGTTGTACTCAGGGATTTTCGCATTTGCGACCAAAATACCCGCACCTGCGCATTTCCAGCTGTAAATTACGCATTTGTGGACCATTTTGCGCACTTGCAGCTTCGCGGATCCGGACCCAACTTCGCATCTGCGAAACACCAGCAGCACCAACTCTCTTCTCCGACACCAAAATGAGCATAACTTCCTCATATGATGTCCAAATTCGACGATTCTTTTTCCTATTTCTCCGTAATTACGATACGGATATAATGCTTCAATCAAAATAGCAATTGGAGCTCATTTTCCTAATTTGGTACCATTTATGATTGAAAAAACGACGTCGAAATATAAAAAAACGAGCGCAACACAA
The DNA here is from genome assembly GCA_005239505.1 of Nicotiana paniculata. Taxonomy (NCBI): domain Eukaryota; kingdom Viridiplantae; phylum Streptophyta; class Magnoliopsida; order Solanales; family Solanaceae; genus Nicotiana; species Nicotiana paniculata. Next base: position 13,303 of record MDKI01218816.1, on the reverse strand, counting down.
CCCCGACCTATCCGAAACTGACCCGAGCCCCTCGAGACCCCGTCCGAACATACCAATAAGTTCAATAACCTAAAACGGAGGTCTCTAATCACAATAAACAATGTCGAAACGACGAATCACACCATAAAACGAACTCATGAACTGTCAAATCTTCAAACTTCTAAACTTGTTCAGAAACCTATCGATTCAACCCGGAATGACGCCGAATATTGCAGACAAGTCCCAATTGACATCATGGAGCTGCTCCATTTCCCGGAATCGCATTCCGCCCCCAATATCCCAAAAAGTCAACTGTGGTCAAACTACTCAATTTCCAAACTTCAAATTTTCCAACTTTCGCTGAATTACCTCAAATTACTCTCTGGACCCCCGAATCCAAATCCGGATGCACGCCTAAGCTCAAAATCACCATACGAAGCTGTTGACATTATCCATATCTTATTCCGGAGCTGTTTACATAAAAAGTCAAATTCCGGTAAAATTTCACTGCTTAAGCTTCCAAAACAAAAATCCTTCTTCCAATTCGACTCCGAATTATCCGGTAACTGAATCCAACCATACACGTAGGTTTATATACACAATGTGAAGCTGTTCAAGACCTTATGCCACCAAATGAAGCTTAAATTCTCAAAACGACCAGCCGGGTCGTTACATTCTCCCCCTCTTAAACAAATATTCGTCCTCGAACGTGCCAAAATTCGCCTCGAAGTCTTCAAATCACTGAATGCACACTTCCAAAATACACCCGCGGGTGATCCCACATCACCCCAATCTACATGAGTCTGACGACACTATATCAACTGCGATTTAGCCTTTCTACCAACACCTATAAGCCTCAAATCCCAAATTCTCACCTTCTCCTCATTTCTAAAAGACCCGGTTCTAAATCCATATCTGGTATCAGTCTCAACCAGCTACACCAACTCATGCCTACACCCAGAAGGTATGACCACACAACATAACACACCACACATAGGCCCTTAATAACACTTCTGATCACAATAGCTGCCCGAAATCAATCCAGCACCGATAATTAGCCTAATATCCAATAGAACTCTATTTCAAACCTCCATCACACTGATAATAATGCAAGAAACATGAATACCTCATACTTTGACACCCGAATCGTCAAGCCACAACTAACACCACCGGGCACACACCCCGCAAGCTAAAACTCAAGGAGCACAGAACGAAAATGACAGAATATGAAAGAGAAACACGTATGGAAACTATCAAACAAGATCGTCATGCACAACTCTCTTTCAATGCTAACCTATAAAATAATATAACAAGGAAAGAATTAAAGCACATGAACAAATCACAAGGATTCCATCCTGATACAAATTCTATCGCGGTACACAGCGCGGCTCTAGCACAACAAATCACATGAAATCACGAGCGTCCCACCCTCAACTTTGAATCACAATTAGGATACACATCAAACTAAATGGAACTTTTAACTAGATCAAATCCTTAAACAAAATTACAACACGTGCTGGCTCCCACACTGGCGGAGCATAAAAAAAATCACAGCTCGTAATTAAAATACTCACGAATCACATCAAGCCTACCATACTGGACAACATGAATTTACTACTAGTCTCAAAATTCTCAATAATGAATAGAAACAAATGAAAGACACGGGCTACCACTCATAGAATCTCTCAATAAGAGCAAACACGAAAACAGAGTGCAAGGCATGAAACTCACTCATGAATGAAGCAACAAATAAGGGAACTCATCCCGACCAGCAGAACCATAATGAAATACGAATGGTTCCCCTATGAAACATATCAAACATACATGTATGATAAAATATGGCGCAACGGCCTCGAACCTACTATAAGAAACACATCAACGGGTTGGGCCCCCCCTCTTGGGCGCCCCCTACTCACCTGAATATGCCGCTGTAACACATCTTCCCAGAACCCGGGACGATCTCTCACCATGTGGCTAATATCTCCACACTCAAAGAAACCTCTTTGCTGATGTGGCTGTTGAAATTGGGCAGTACGATCACTCTGAGACCCATGAGTAACTGAAACACTGCGCGAAGCTGGAGGTGCAAACTCAACTGGCTGATCCATAAAACCTCTATCGTGACACACCCCACCTCCAAAATGAGGACCAGCAGATCTCTCCAGTCTACGAGGCCTTCTCGCCTCCCTGTAATCTCTCTCCTGATCTCGTATGTCCTCTCTCTCCCAGTCCCACATGACCTCTAATCGGTGAGCGATCCCTACCACGTGCTGAAATGAAACATATGACTCCAACTCTCGAGCCATGCCGAACCGAATATCATGCATGAGTCCCTCAATGAATCTTACAGACTCGCCCTCTAACTATAACGACCAAGACAGGTGCATGTCTTGCCAAATCACTGAATCTAATGGCATACTCTAATACTGACATAGTGCCCTGACGCAACTGCTCAAACTCCACACGCCATGTACCCCGAAGGGGATGGGGTACAAACTCTCTCAAGAACATTTATTAAAACTGACTCCATGTAAGTGAAGTTGACTCGGCCAGGCTACCCAACTTACATGCCCGCTCCACTGATAAGCCGCTCCCTGAAGCTGGAACGTAGTAAAAGAAACCCCACTCGTCTCAACAATATCCAAAGTGCGGAGGATGCTATGGCACTTCTCCAGAAAACCTTGTGCACTCTCTGAAGCCAAACCGCTGAATGTAGGAGGGTTATATCTCTTGAACCTTGCAAATCTAAGCTTCTCTCCCTCAATGCTGCTGCTCTGACCATGAGCTGAACTAGAACCACAGGATGTGTCACCATGACACCTGGAACCTGACCAACGTGAACTCACTGCTCTGGAGTGTAGATGGGAGTCTGGGCTCCTTCCCCGGTTGGTGAAGTAACTGGTGCAACCTGAAATAAACCCGCTTGAGCCAATGTTCCAAACATGCTCAGGAACTGTGCTAAAGTCTCCTGAAGTCCGAGTGTAACAACATGCGCCTCCGGTGCCTGCCCCCCCAACTGGAACTGCTGGCGGCTCCTCAACGGCTACTCTGGTAGGTGTCCTAGATGCGGCACATGGTCCTCGTCGACCTCTGCCTCTGCCCCTAGCGACATCTGTCTCGAGGGTAACATCATCAGGAACCGCGGCTCGTGTCCTCACCATCTGTGAGGGAATGGAATGATAAATTTCAAACTTCAAGATCAATGAACTCGCACGATTGGAATGAAGGAAATAGAATTGTCCTAATAGTTCGGATGCCTCTCGAAGATAAGTACATATGTCTCCATACCGATCCGCAAAACTCTACTTAACTCGCTTATGACTCGTAGCACCTATGAACCTAGAGCTCTGATACCAACTTGTCACGACCAAAATTTCCCCTCCGTTGGTTATCGTGATGTAACCTAGTCTTAAGGACTAGGTAAGCCTAACATTCATAAAATAACAACAATAATAAATAAAATTTAATATTTTCTGAAAAATAATTTCTTTATACAATGAGCATATTCCCAAAACCCGGTAGTATAAGTCATAAGCTCTATAGAGTTTACTACAACTTCTAAATACAAATGTTTGGAAGTAAGTAAAACAGTGTAAATACAGAATAGGAAAGTGACTCTGATGCCTGCGAACGTGACGACAGGTTTACCTTTAGTCTCATCAGCAAGAGCCCGCATAGCTACTAACGATCAATACCTGGATTTGCACAAAATGTGCAGAAGTGTAGTATGAGCACACCACAACGACGCCCAGTAAGTATCGAGACTAACCTCAATAAAGTAGTGACGAAGACTAGTGAAGGCACCCACTGGTCTAATAAACTGAACAAGCATAAGTACAGAAAATAACGGAAACATAACCTCTATCTATTATCTACATAATATGGCTAACAATAGCACGACTACAATAAGGAATGGAAAATAGTAAACATCAACGGATCATCGAAATAATACACCGAAGGATGGACGGGAACACAACCCAAGTCCAGAAATAACGACACAATAAGGGCAAGTAGTAACTCAACACTGCAATTGTCTCCACATTAGGCCTTAATCAACAATCCCAATAAATTGGTTAAAATCTTCGAGTGTAAAGTTTCACCCGAAATTTTTTATATTGAAAGCTTTAAGGTAAAATCCTTTTAAATGAAAAATTCTTTTGAAATATACTTTCTCCAAGAAATGTCTCTCAAACATAGTTTTCTTCAAGATAAATGTTTTTTAAATATACCTTTTCAAAGAAATGTACTTCAAACATTGTTTTATTCAAGATAAATGCTTTTCAAATATACTTTTCCAAAGAAATGTACTTCAAACATAGTTTTCTTCAACATAAACACTTTTCAAATATATTCTTCCAAAGAAATGTACCTCGAACATAGTTTTATTCAAGATAAATGCTTTTCAAATATACGTTTCCAAAGAAGTATATTTCAAACATAGTTCTTTATTAAATTGTACCGGGATCCCGTCTCGTAGTTCTGAATTTATCATACAATACAGGGGATCTCCCGGAATATGTCCGTAGTCCCAAAACAAATATGCAGTGCTGGGGGATTGTAATAACCCGGCCGATCATTTCGTGAGATTAGCCCCGTTTCCCCTATTTCTACTTTATCATATATTTCTTAGCATGTTTATGTTGTGTTGGGTCGGATGGTTTGGGTTCAGAGTGGTCGTGGTGAGAACAGAGGCACTTAGCCTCTTGAAGTAGCCTAATAGTTAAAAAGTCAAACTAAGAGTTGACTTATTCGTAAACGACCTCAGAATGCGGATTTTATGGCTCAGATAGATTAGCTAGGTGATTGGGACTTAGGAGTGTGTTCGGAATGAATTTTTGATGTCCGGTGTAGAATTAGGCTTGAATTGGCGAAAGTTAGTTTTTGGCGATTTCCGGTCGGCAGTGGAAAATAGGCTATCAAAGTCGGAATGGAATTCCGAAAGTTGGAGCGGGTTCTTAATTTCATTTTGGATATGTGTGCAAAATTTCAGGTCAATCGGATGTGTTTTGGTTGGTTTCGGCATCATTGGCGAAATTTAGAAGTTTTAAAGTTCATAGGTTTGAATTTGATGTAATTTTGGTGTTTTTGTGTTGTTTTTGGTGTTTCGAAGGCTCGAATAGGTTTGAATGATTCTATGGGGTGTGTTGGTATGTTTGGTTGGGGCCCCGAGGGGCTCGGGATTAATTTCGGATGGTTAGCGGGGGTTCGGACTTAGGAATTTTCAGCATATAGCTGCTGGTGTGAATCTACTGGTGTGGCCGCACCTATGGAAGGGGAACCGCAGATGCGAAGGACCCTGCACAGGTGCGAAGATTGGCCAGGCAGGAGGAATTCGTAGGTGCGAAACATTGGACGCACCTGCGAAGTTGCAGTTGCGGAAAAGGGATCGCAAGTGCGAGAATTGGGCTGCTAGTGGGATTTCGCAGGTGCGCATCTGGGACCGCATGTGCGGGTCCGCAGGTGCGAGGAATTGTCTGCTGGTGTGGATTTACTGGGCCGAATAGTATAAAAAGTGCCTCCGCGAATATTTTGGCATTTCCTCCATTGTTGCATGCAGATTGAGCTAGGTTGAGAGCAAATTGAAGGGGGGATTCGAAGGTCTTCAGTGGAGGTAAGTTCCTGGATTATAAAACTCGTTTCTATGCTATTTTGTACGGATTAGGCTTGTAATTTGAAGAATTAAATTGGAAAAAGGTTGGGAAAAATGGGGAGGAAATTTGGAAATTCTTTTGGTGGATTTGAGTGGGAAATTGTGGTCCGATTGTGGACTTTTTGGTATGTATATATTCGTGGGAGGATGAGGATTCTAGTGATGTAAATTTTATTGAATTCCGAGACGTGAGCCCGGGGCTCGATTTTCGCCGAATTTCGAGAATTGTGTTAAAATTTATATCGTTCGATTGGGTTTTGTTCCATTAGCATGTATTGATGATGTTAATCTGATTTTGATTAGATTAGGAGCATTTGGGAGCCAATTCGAGGGGCAAGCGCATCGCGGAGTAGCTTTTGAGCTGTTTTGAGGTAAGTAACGATTGTAACTCTAAACATAAGGGTATGACACCCCGTTATTTGATATGGTGTTAATAAATGAGGTGACGCACATTCTAGGTGACGAGCGTGGGGGCGTGCACCAACAGGAATTGTGACTTAATCCTGTGTTTCAGAAGTTTATACTAGTTTATGGGTTGTGAGCCATGTTTGGGGCCTTGTGTCGACCTGTTTAGACCCTCAAGTGTATTTTTACACTATTCTACCCCTATCATGTTAGAACAATTGTGAACTCAGTCATGTTTCCTACTTGTTGTTATTTTCACTATTATCACACTGCTTTGAAAACTCTGAAGAGTATTTTGGACCGAGTCCCGTGAGTCGAGATGAATTGCCCAAGTGGCTTGTGAGGGTGAATGAGTCAGGCCGAGATTCGAGTATGTGAGGATAGTTATGGGACGGGCTACACGCCGCAACAATATATATGTTATATATTATATGTGGGTCGGGCTGCACGCTGCAACAATAGAGATTTTTATATATATATATATATATATATATATATATATATATATATATATATATATATATATATATATATATATATATATATGGATCGGGCTGAACGCCACAACAATATATGTTATATATGGATCGGGATGCGCGCCACAGCAATATACATATTGGATCGGGCTGCACGCTGCAACAGATATAGCGCTTGGGCTGAAGGAGCCCCTCCAGGAGTCTGTACAGCTCTAGTGAGTGCAGTCGACTATTATATGGATCGGGTTGCACGCCACAACAATATATGTATGTTAAATACGGATCGGGCTGCACGCCGCAGCAATATATCTATATATATATAGATGTATGTAGTGGAGCGAGCTGCTCGCCGCAACACTTGCGCGTGTTCATGGTACTTGCTAAGTACGAGTGTTAAGTGAGAGCATGAGATACTGATAGTGGAGTCACGAGTGACTGAGAGGCTTTCCCGAGAGGCTTTATTGTGAGTGATATTGTGCCCGAGGGGCTTATATTTTATGAAGATGCTGTTTACACTCTTCTTTACACTAAGCCTTTGATAACAAATGTTGGATAAATGTTTTTATACGAGATTTTTAAATGGAAACTGGAGTTTTATGAAATATTCGAAATTTTAGAATTCCTGCCTTGATTTATTCATTTCCACTGTTATTCATTATATGGATTTACATGCTTTAAATGCTCGTCACTACACTCAAGTTTTTAGTTACATTGATTACTTACTGAGTTGGCGTACTCACGTTACTCCCTGCACCTCTGTGTGCAGATCCAGGTACCAGACCATCTTACTAGTTGATTTCTGGACGAGCTTGGAGTTGTTCGAGGATTGAGGTAGTTGCTCAGCGTCCCCAGCTTACCTCCTTTCCTTCTCTCAGATCATAGATTCTTTTTGTCTTTTGTACCCCAGACTTTTGTTGTAGCAAGTCACTATGTTGTACATTATATTTTCAGTCTTAGATGCTCATGATAGTTGAATCTAGGTTTTGGGGAAGTGTGTATTTGTTTCATCTCATTCTGCTATTTTAAAATCTGCTAAAATTTTGGGAAAATTGATACTTATATTGATATTCTGAAATGGTTGGCTAGCCTAGCTCCATGATAGGCGTCATCACGGTCGGTTAGGATTTGAGGTCTTGACAGGTATCTCCCGTAATACGTCTGTAGTCCCAAAATAAATATGCAGTGCTGGGGGATCTCCCGGAATACGTCCGTAGTCCCAAAATAAATATACAGTGCTGGGGGATCTCTCGGAATACGTCTGTAGTCCCAAAATAAATATGCAGTGTTGGGGATCTCCCAGAATACGTCTGTAATCCCAAAATAAATATGCAGTACAGGGGGATCTCCCGGAATAGGTCCGTAGTCCCAATTTAAATATGCAGTACAGGGGGATCTCCGAAATACGTTCGTAGTCCCAATTGAAATATGCAGTACATGGGGATCTCCCGGAATGCGTGTGTAGTCTCAATTTAAATATGCAGTACAACAAACAAAGACAACAATTGTACATCACCACATCAAGTACAAAGCAATCATGGCAACAATACAAAGTATGGCAAATAAATCAATACAAGAACTTCAATTTACAAAGAAACAGTTGAACATAGTTCACAAGGAGTAATCACGGTAAAGAATGTTAAGTGTAAAGAGAACAACTTAACCAGGGAAAAACAAGACGTAGCACGAATCCACAATATTCAAGCCAACAATAAGAACCAACAAATGTCAAATAATTCCAAGTAAGGGCAGGTCAGCTAAGATATAAGCTATCTAAACTCATTGTGAGGTTGAGAAATTATGAGAGATATTCAAAAATTCAAATGAGGGTAAGCAGTAAAAGATACTCGTAAGTCCAATCAAGTCTAAACAATTATAGGATAAGATAATACTAATTTCAATTAGATAGGCAATTTATGAAAAGTATAGCATAACGGTAGAAGAGGTAAAACCTTCAGTTAAGTCAATTAGGAGTCAAATAGGCAATAAAGTGAATCTTAATGCAAGTACTTCTAATTTAAGCAGGTAGAGATGAAACTAGTTGTCAGGAACTCAATATTAACAAATACAACTTCATTCACAGGGAATATAAGGACTTAAGAACCCTAAAAGGCCAACCTTCTACAAATAAGTTCGAGCACACACTCGTCACCTCGCGTGCACGGACTACAATCAACATAGAAGACTCAAATCCTAAGGGGTAATTCCCCCCCACAAGGTTAGGTAAGATACTTACCTCAAAGAAGACAACTTGATACTCTAAAATTAACTCCTCGGGAGAAAAGACCTCCGGACGGATCAAATCTAATCAAAATAACTTCAAAACACAAATAAAACTCACAAGGAATTATTCCGGATCATAAAGTCTCAATCTTTATAAAAATCTTGAAATCGACCTAAAAGTCGACCCTGGGCCCGCACCTTGTAACTCGAAATTTTTTACAAAATCTAACACCCATTCAATTACGAGTCCAACCATACTAATTTCATCAAATTCCGATACCAAATCAATATTCAGACCTAATTATTCTCTTTAGAAAAGTTTTGGATAAAACCCCCCAATTCTCCAATCAAAATATGGATTAATTCAAAAAAAGAACTTCTGTAACCATTTTAAAATACAAAAATTATACTTAGATACTGACCCCCATGAAAATACGAGAAGAACGCCGCGAAAATCACCTCAATCGGTATGTATTTAGTTTGATGCAATAATTGATAAGATATTATTGGATATAGCTTACTCTCTGCTTCTGCGACAATGTTCTGTTGTCCTCCAACTCTTTGTTACATTTTTTTCCCAAGGTATGTGAATGTACCCTTGCTTTGAATATATTTTCATTAGTCCAACTATAACGACCCGACCAGTCATTTTAAGAAATTAAGCTCCTTTCAGTGGAATAAGGTCTTGAACAGCTTCACTTTGTGTATATCGACCTGCGTGCGTGGTTGGATTCAGTTACCGGATAATCCGGAGTCAAATTGGAATGAAAATTTCTATTCTTGAAGCTTAAGTGATGGAAGTTGACCGGAGGTTTGATTTTTGAGTAAATGGCCTCAGAATGAGTTTTGGGTGATGCCAACAGCTTCGTATGATGATTTTGGGCTTAGGCGCGCATCCAGAATTGGTTTTGGAGGTCCGTAGAGTAATTTGAGGTAATTCGGCGAAAGTTAGAATTTTGGCAATTTCGGCCGATAGGTGAAAATTTGATATCGAGCTCGGAATGGGATTCCGAAAGTGGTTGTAGGTCTGTAGTGTCATTTGTGACATGTGTGTCAAATTTCAGGTCATTCGGACTAGTTTTGATGTGTTTCAGCATCGGTTGTGGATTTTGGAAATTTCATAAGTTCTTAGGCTTGAATCCATGCATAATTGGCGATTTTGATATTATGTGATGTGGTTTGAAGGCTCGACTAAGTTCGTATGGAGTTATAGGATTGGTTGGTATGTTTGGTCGAGGTTCCGGGGGCCTCGGGTGTGTTTCGGGTGGTTAACGAATTTGTTTTAGGAATTTAGAGTGCTGACTTGCCGGTTTTTGGAGTTCTGGTGTCTTTCCCGCACCTGCGGATGGGTAGCTGCAGGTGCGAGGTCGCAGGCGCGGAAGGGAAGCCTGCAGATACGGAATTTTGGGAGCCAGGCCTGAGGTGCAGGTGCGAGGTTCTGGCGGCACCTGCGAGCCCGCAGGTGCGTGACCTTAAGTGCAGGTGCGAAGATGTGGGATTTAGTGATTTCCACAGGTGCGACTGGTTGGACCGCAGGTGCGGAATGAGCAGGTGCGATAAAATATCCGCAGGTTCGAGGTTTGCTCGGCAGAAAAGGGGGAAGAATCGAGGGTTGTTCATTTTCACTCCATTTTTTATTTTGAGCTCGGGAGTAGGCTATTCTTTGGCGGATTTTCAGAGGAATCTTGTGGGTAACGATTTCTTACTCGAATTTGGTTTTGTTTCATTAATCTATTGTGGTTTTCCTCATTCTATCAAGGAAACTAAGAGTAAAAGTTTGGAATTAGGAGAAAAAGTTTCCCAATTGAAAATCCAAGATTTGAGTGTGATTTTGACGTCAGTTTTTGATGATTTTTGTTTGAGTGTTCTCATAATTGAGCGGGTGTTCATAATTGTAAACTTTTACCCGATTCAGAGACGTGGTCCCGGGGTACTTTTTGGGTAATTTTCCTAATTTCACGTCTTAGCTTCGAATTTATTAGTTAAACTAGTTGCTTGTAGTATTATTTACACTATGCTATTGATTTAATTAGATTTGGGCCATTGGGAGTCGGATACCCGTGACAAGAACGTGATTTCAAGTTTTCTTTGAGCGGTTGAGGTAAGTATCTTGCCTAACCTTGTGTGGGAGAATTTCCCCTTAGGATTTGAGTCTTCTATGTTGATTGTTGTCCGTGTACGCGAGGTGACGAGTGCATGCTCAGAATTGTTTGTGGAAAGTTAACCCTTTAGGAATCTTAGGTCCTTATATTCGCAGAGTATGAATTGTCCTTAGCATGATTGAATTTCCTAATTTCTAGTGTCATCTTTATTTGCTTAAATGTGGAAGTTCTTACTTTTGGATTTACTCCTATTGCCTACTTGACTCCTAATTGACTTATCTGAAGGTTTTATTTCCTTTACTGTCATGCTATATCTTCTTAACTGCGTATCTCAAATTTGCAATTATCTTCATCTCAACCTATAATTGTTTTGGTCTTAAATGAAGTTATGATTATTCTCTGTTGCTTGTCCTTAAGTGGAAATTGTTGAATGTTCTCGTAACTGCTCAACCTTAAAAGAAGTTTAGATATTCTATACCTTCGTGACTTTCCCTTATATGGAGTTATCGGATTTGTGTTGATTTCTTGTTGTTCACCCGTGTAATTAGGTGCGGCTTTTACATGCTATTTTCCTTCCTTGTTGAGTGATTCTTAATATGCCCAGCTCTCCTTATTATGTTTATTTCTCGTGAACTAGTTTTGCCTACCTTGGGTCGAAGGTTCTTGAGTTGATGTATTAATTGTATCTTGAATTGTTGCCATTGTTGTTGTTCTACTTGTTGTGGTGATGCACGAGGTTTCTACCGTGCGGTTGTTGATATAAGGATTTGCACGAGGTTTCTGCCGTGCCGTGTTTACTATTGATATTGCACATGCGGCATGATAAGGCAGGATATGAGATTGAGGGTTGCGCATGTGGCGTGACAAGGTGGGAACATGTTTATGCACGTGTGGCGAAACAAGGCGGGCATATACTTTACTATTGCACACGTGGCGTGACAAGGTGGGCTATGTCAGGGATTGTTTGTGATACTTGTGTTGGCCTGGGGGCATTCCTTGTTGTTGATATTGTGTACTGGAACTCTTACTATGTGAGTTTATTCGCGTGGAAATTTGTGAGATGAAAATGTGCGTGTTGCCCCTTTTCCTTCCCTTATGTTTATTGTTTGTTGAAATCATGTTAGGACACCTACACAAGCATGCACATAATTAAGTACTAGTAATGGATTTAGGACTCCTTGTTGTTGTCAAGTATAGATACTCTTGTGCTTACCATATGGGTGGAAATGACCCAATTGGCACGGTCGTCCGTGCAGTTAGTACTCGAATGAGGGCGCAAGGTGTCAAGTGTTAGGGTTCGAATATTGGGACCCATAAATAGTGATTTGTCCAAGGTTCGGAACCTCGTGAAGATGACTATGAATTTGATGTAGGAGTGGTTGAAGTTGTTGAGTCATTACATGTACGTGTTGTATATTTACATGCCGTATTTGTTGGTGTTCTATTCAGTCTTTGTGTTACTTCATGGTTTCCGTTGATACTTATTGCTTTTTTCTTCTTTATCGAATTCACTGTCTTGTTGGCTATATTGCGTAGACTTTATGTGTATATCATTATTTCCCTGATTCCTATATTGATACTTGTACAGTTTTTATTAGACCAGTGGGTGTCTTGACTAGTCCTCGTCACTACTTCACCGAGGTTAGTCTTGATACTTACTAAGCACCGCTATGGTGTGCTCATACTACTCTTCTGCACATTTTTGTGCAGATTCTAGGTTTTTGCATAGCCGGCCAATTGATTGTCAGTAGCGCGGTTTCCGTTTTGGAGACTCAAGGTAAAACCGCTTCAACGTTCGCGGTTTTGGAGTCACCATCTTATACTTCTGTTTACACTGTTGTACTTATTTCTGAACAGTGGTATTTAGTAGTTTAGTGTAATTTCTTTAAAGCTTATGACTTGTACTTCTGGGTTTTGGGAATATACAATATGTAAAGAATCACTTATTTCAGAAAAATAGTAGATTTTATTTATTATTGTTGATGCGTGACTAGAATTCATGGTTTAACATGTTATATGCCCTACATTTTATATGCGTTAATGATAAAAATACACTTTTTATGTGCATAATGGAGTCTATTTCATGTGTAGCTGAATTGGAGATGGAAGCCGAGCTAAATGGATGCAAATACATTGAAAATACGCTCAAGAGGAGAAGAGGAGTGCATCGGGCTATAGCCGGGCGTTTGAGCCCAAACGCCTGACACTGCCTGGCATTAGCCAGGCTACAGAGCCCAAACGCCTGCCTTAGCCTGGCGTTATCCAGGCGCCAGAGCCCAAACGCCATGCCCCTGTTCCGGTTAAATCCGAGTTTTTGAAGAGTTTAAGTGTTTCCCGATTGGAATAGAAGTCTCCGACACGTTTAGGGTTTATCCCAAACATATAAATAGACCCAAGAACACAAATTGAAGAGGAAGCCATTGAAGTGAAGAAAAACATTGATTTTTATAGCTCTTATTTATTATTTTGTA
>ML343122.1:426-78818 GCA_005239505.1 Nicotiana paniculata | reverse complement strand
TTTTATTCGTACTGATGTCCCGTTGCCTGGGGACACTGCATTTTTGTTTCGTGCGTGCAGGTTTAGGTAGGGACTTTGATCGACTCCTCCACTAGGATTTCGGGGTTCAGCTGTGAGTTGGTAAGCTCCACCTCTTCCTGGAGCTCTCGTAGGATGGTTACTTTTGTTGTACAGTTTGGGTATAGTCGGGGCCTTGTCCCGATGGTGCTTATGACACTCTTAGAGGCTATTATGGACACAGTATTTTGGGTTTCTTTTTGCAGCTTTCAGTCTCCAGCCCATAGGCTTGGCATGTATATATATGTGTGTAGGCATGTATGTCTTCAGTCGCGGCCTCATCGGCCAGCTAGTATTTTATTATTTTGGATTGTCTACCTTTGTTTATATGGCTTGTTGTTATACAGGTCATGACCTTAACGGTCCAGGCTTAGTATTTCAGATGTTGTGCTGCCCGATCTGTTGGGCCCCCAGTTTAGTTTGCTAGTATGTTTAGTGGCTAACTCAATCGAATACAGTATCGAGTGCCAGTCGTGCCTCCCCTAGTTTGGGGCATGAAAAACTTGGTATCAGAGCAGATCGTATCCCAGGGAGTCCACAAGTCGTGTCTAGTAGAGTCTTGCTTATGGGTGTGTTGTGCACCACACTTATAATCAGGAGGCTATGAGGCGTTTAGAAATGGTTACATTTCTTTCAATTAATAGATCGTGCTATAGAGCGAAGTTATAAGAAGATATGAAATCTAAATCGTTCTTTGTGTTTCTTATCTAACAGGCTACCTACGGTCAGGAGATGTCACATCGAGAGATAGGTATGGATCCGGGGGAAGGTACCAGTCGTTCCCCACCAGGTCAGAGGGATAGATTTCCCTTAGAGGCACATAGTGAGTCTCGTACCCCTAGTTTCAGCTTCCCCAACACTTGTTGGAGCCCAAGGAGATGCAGTACCCCCAACCTCACCAGTTCCATTGGTACCTGAGGCAGCTAGAGACACAGGACCTCCAACACCTATTGTTCCCCCATCAGAGACTGGGGAGCAGGGGATGAGGGAGGCAGTTTAGTTGCTGACTAGGATGGTTTCTATTCATGAGCGACATCTAGAGCCGGTAGAAGATGCCCGGAGAGATCAGACAGGAAGTTCGAAAGTACGAGAGTTTCTTCACTTGGCCCCTCCATATTTACAGGATCCAGTTCCACTGAGGATCCCCAGGACTTTATAGACCATATGTCTAGAGTATTGAGGGTGATGCATGCCTCCATCACCGAGGCTGTGGAGTTGGCTTCTTTTCGACTACGTGATGTAGCCGTCCTATGGTATGAGGCATGAGAGAGATCTTGAGGACCTGATGGTCTGCCAACAGAATGGGAGGAATTCTCTGAGGATTTGTTTATCCCATTATTTGCCACAGGAGGTTTGGGAGGCCCGTCTTGACCAGTTTCTTATCCTGAGGCATGGGTATATGAGTGTATGGGATTATAGCCATAAGTTTAATTCTTTGGCGAGGTATGCACCAGATATCGTACGTACCATGAGGGCTAGAGTTCATTATTATGTGGATGTTTTGGGAGATCATCTGATTAGAGACTGTAGGGGTAGCATCCCTATCGGATGATGTAGATATTTCCTGCATACATGCTTTTGCTTAGACTACAGAGGACCTTTCCCGTCGGATTCATGATACTCACAGGGATAGGGAGCAGAGTAAGAGGGCTCATACTATGGGGTCTTATAGGGAGCCACAAGATGATTTTAGGCCCCCACTCCATCGATATCCACCTCGGTCAACAGGTAGTTTCCCACCACAGATGCAGGGCCAGCGGTTTGATTGTTATATTCAGTCAGGACCAGGGCAGAGCTCAGGCCAGCCTGAGGGCCGTCGACAAGAGCGTTTGGTACAGATGAGACAACCTACTCCTCCATGTACTCAGTATGGTAAGCTGCACACCGGGCAGTGTAGACAAGGTTCGAGTGCATGTTATCATTATGGGCAGACATGACATTTTATTAGCTAATGCCCGGGGTTAGGCAAAGGTACACCAGCTTAGCCTTCAGGATCCACAACAGCCTCTTCGCCCTCAATCCGTGCTCCCCGACCAGGTCCACAGTCTACTTAGGGCCGTGGTAGGGGGAGAGGTGGAGGAGACACCTCAGGTTCTAGTGGTGGCAAGAATCGCTTTTATGCACTCACAAGCCGACAGGATTCATAGGCATCCCCAGATGTTGTCACATGTGTATTGACAATACATTCTCATGCCATTTATGCATTAATAGATCCCGACTCTACATTTTCATATATTACTCCATTTATTGATGGTAAGCTTAACATGAGATCTGAGTTGTTGCCACAGTCAGTTGAGGTGTCTACGCTAGTTGGCGACTCTATTGTAGCTAGTCATGTCTATCGAGGTTGTACAGTGTTAATTAATGACCTCCAACCTCTGTTGATTTAGTTGTATTGGTTATGCTAGACTTCGATGTCATTATGGGTATGGATTGGTTGGAAGCTTGTTATGCTAATATTGATTGTCGTGCAAATTTGGTCCGATTTCATTTTCCTTGTGAGCCTGTCCTTGAATGGAAAAGTAATGCAGCCACGCCGAAGGGTAAGTTTATTTCATACCTTAGGGCTCGAAAGTTTATTGCTAAAGGTTGTATATACCATCTATTTCATGTCAGGGATATAGATAAATAGCCAGCGACTCTTCAGTCGGTTCCTATTGTGAATGAATTCCCGACGGTATTCCCTGACGAGCTTCCAGGAATTCCCCCCGAAAGGGAAATCGATTTCGCTATAGATTAGCCTCCTGATACGCAGCCTATATCCATTCCTCCCTATAGAATGGCTCCTGCAGAGCTAAGGGAATGGAAGGAACAACTGAAGGAATTTCTCGATAAAGGCTTTATTAGGCCAAGTACATCCCCATGGGGTGCTCCGGTGCTCTTTGTTCGAAAGAAAGATGGATCCTTGCGGATGTGTATTGACTACAGGCAACTAAATAAAGTCACTATCAAGAATAAGTATCCTCTTCCACGGATTGATGACTTGTTCGACCAGTTACAAGGTGCCAAATGCTTTTCGAAGATCGACTTGCGATCCGGTTATCATCAGCTATGAGTCAGGGATATTGATATCCCAAAAACAACATTTAGGACGAGGTATGGCCATTCTAAATTCATTGTCATGTCTTTCGGGCTTACAAATTCCCCAACAGCCTTTATGGATTTTATAAACCGGGTATTCAAACCATTCTTGGATGAATTTGTGATTGTGTTTATTGACGACATCCTGATATATTCACGATCAGAATCCGAGCATGTGGACCACTTGCGAGATGTATTGCAGACTCTCCAGGACTACAGGTTATATGCTAAATTCTCTAAATGTGAATTTTGGCTAACTTCTGTAGCTTTTCTTGGTCATGTTATTACCGGCGATCGTATCAAGGTTGATGGCCAAAAGATTGAAGCTGCGATGACTTGGTCGAGGCCCTTGAATCCGACAGAGGTTTGTAGCTTTTTAGACTTGGCAGGGTATTACCGAAGATTTGTGGAGGGATTTTCCTCTATCTCTGCACCATTGACGAAACTGACACACAAGGGAGCTAAGTTTCAGTGGACTGAGGCATGTGAACAAAGTTTTCAGGAGCTAAAGGAAAGGCTTACTGCGACACCTGTCTTGACTCTTCCGGATGGCACCGAGGGTTATGTTGTATATTGTGATGCCTCGATAATCGACGTCAGTTGTGTTCTTATGCAGCATGGTAAGGTTATCGCGTACGCCTCCAGACAGTTGTGGAAACATGAACAGAACTATCCTATGCATGATCTTGAGTTAGCCGCAGTTGTCTTTGCCCTAAAGATTTGGCGGCGTTATCTATATGGGGTTCATATTGATGTTTTCACCGACCACCAGAGCCTTCAGTATTTATTTAAACAGAGGCAGTTGAACCTACAACAAAGAAGATGGCTAGAATTACTAAAGGACTATGATGTTGATATTTTATATCATCCCGACAAAGCTAATATTGTTGTTGATGCCCTTAGCCAGAAGTCCATGGGCAGTCTAAGCCATGTTGAAGCTGATAAGGTCAAGATGACCAAATACCTATGCCAGCTAGCTAGTTTGGAGGTGCGTTTGGTAAACACAGAGGGTGGACGCATTCTCGTTCAGAATATGACAAAATCTTCTTTTGTTACTGAAGTGAAAGAGCGACAACACGAGGATCCTGAGCTTATAATACTACGGGAAAATATTCCACATCAGCGAAAACCTTTATTTGAGCTAACTGGAGATGGAGTCCTTAGATACCAAGGCCTCTTATGTGTACCGACAGTCGGAGAGCTCCGTGCCAAGATTATTTCGGAGGCCCATTATTCTAGATATGCAGTTCACCACAGAGCGACAAAGATGTATCGGGACCTTCGACAGATCTATTGGTGGAATGGAATGAAAAAAGATATTGCGGAGATGGTAGCCCAATGTCCCAACTGCCAGCAAGTTAAAGCCGAACATCAGAGGCCTGGAGGCCTAACTCAGTATATTGAGCTTCCATTATGGAAATGGGACATGATAAATATGAACTTCATCACTGGCTTGCCTCGCACTCCACGGAGGTATGATTCTATTTGGGTAATTATTGATAGGCTTACAAAATCTGCTCATTTCCTTCCAGTTAGGACGACATATTCAGCCGAGGATTATGACAGGCTTTACATTTGAGGGATTGTTCGCCTTCACGTAGTGCCATTATCTATTATCTCTGATCGAGGGGCTCAATTTATAGCACATATTTGGAAATTTTTTCAGAAGGGTCTAGGCACACATGTAAATCTTAGCAGCGCTTTTCATCCGCAAACTGATGGACAGGTAGAGCGTACTATTCAGACAATTGAGGATATGTTACGTGCCTACATGATAGATTTTAAAGGAAGTTAGGATGTTCATCTACCTCTTATTGAGTTCTCTTATAATAACAGCTTCCAAGCTAGTATTCAGATGGCTCCTTACGAAGAACTATACAGGCGGAAGTGTAGGTCGCCGATCGCTTGGTTCGAGGTCGGGGAAGCAGAGTTTCTAGGTCCTAATTTAGTCCAGAAAGCAATGGAAAAGGCAAAACTTATTATAGACCAGCTGCGTACAGCACAAAGTCGGCAGAAGTCTTATGCAGATATTGGATGATGAAACTTAAAGTTTGATGTAGAAGATTGGGTTCTCCTGAAAGTAACTATGAAGAGCGTCATGCGATTTGGAAAGAAGTGGAAGCTCATCCCCAGGAATGTTGGACCGTATAAGATTATTCAAAGGATTGGTAGGGTGGCGTACGAACTTGATTTGCCTTCAGAATTGGAAGCAGTCCATCCTGTGTTTCATGTATCTATGTTGTGAAAGTGCATTGGAGATCCTTCACGTATTACGCCCATTGAGGATATTCACATTGTTGAAGACTTATCTTATGCAGATGTACCTGTAGTTATTTTAGATCGGCAGGTAAGAAAGCTTCGAAATAAAGAAGTGGCTTCCGTGAAAGTGTTATGGCGAAATAACAACATCGAGGAAATGGCCTGGGAAGCTGAGGAGGAAATGAGGAAGTACCCCCACCTATTTACGACTTAAGGTGAGTCGCATTTAAATAATTGGTAATTATTTATTTACAACAACTTGATTGGATTTTAAATGACTTGAAAGTGCAATTTAAATTTCTTATTGCGAGATAGCTATACGAAGCCTAGTAGTTGGAATCTTCAGAATATGATTTATGCTTTGCAAATGTAACAAATATAGCCTCACAAAAATGTATTAGCAGAAAAGAATGAAACCAAGGAATTGACTTGACCCATTCGCGGACGAATGTTCTTAAGGGGGGGGGGGGGAGACTGTGAGACCCCGTGTGTTTTTTTCTCCTCTTACGTAATATACATAACGTGGCATGGTATATTAGGTCTATATGATTGGGTATAGCACATTGGGAGAATAAAATTGAAAATGTGTGGTAATATCAAGGAACTAAATTTAAATCTTTAGGTCAAAGGAATCCCTTAAACAAAGGTTCGTGGTTATGTTAACTTGCACCTGTGGGATAAGACTAAGAGTGTATAATATGCTAAGAATAATGTGTTAGGAGGTATTATAATATCACACTGGTCACATGCTAAGTTTTGGAGTCAAGCAAGTTGCGAAATAAAAGTCGGCAAAAGTTATCGTAAATTTCTCAAATAAAGTTTCTAAACTTTGGCTCAAATAATTCAGATCATTTATCCCAATATATAAAGAGTTATGGGACTCACAACCTACCGAATCTAAGGTCTAAGAGTAGTTCGAAACCAAAAAAACTTCACATCAAACCGACATCGGAGTAAAACGTTATGACTGTTTTACCGCGGACTGTCCGGGCTGAAACCGGGTCGGGTCAAACAAGCGGTATAAGTAAAATTCGAATTTTAAGACCCCAAAACATTTCATTTTAGTCCCAAAACAGTGAGCAAGCTGAAGAGAAGGTCCCATGGTGTTCTTGAGTGATTAAGGTGCATTTTTAACGATTTCTATCGTTAAAGTTTGCCCCCGTGCCTAGAAACGCAATCTCTACGCTTTGCAATCGTTCCCCCTTCTATTAGCTGTGTTTGGAGCTATTTTTGGAAGATAGGAATTTGTTGTTCTTGATGGTTCTTCAGGATTTATACTTGGTTTACCAAGGTAATCATCTTGGGACTCTTTTATGACCATTTTTACAAAGTTCTATGGACGTTTCGTCAAGTTAGGGTCATATGGCAAATCTGCCGATTTAAACTCAATTATGAAATATTTATAGGTGCCTATAAGCTGCATATATATAGTGTTTGTGAATCTTAGGACGTAAGGAAAAACTTTTGTGAAGAAACTACAGGCATCCGGACGTTCGTTGGAGAGGTATGTTAAGGCTAAGCTCCCTCCTTCCTTTTAGCACGAATTCTGGAAAATTCCTAAGACGCCAAATGTGATACTTTACTATTCTTTTGCTAGAAAGACCTTTTGTGAAAGGCATTGGGATCATAGCTGAAGTATTTTCATGATGCTGTTAGGTTGATATTCCACTCGTTCGATTAAAAAGGGTATTCGCATCTATATATGTCATTTTGTCGGCTCTCTTAACTATATGTCCATATATGTGAATTCTTATTCGTCTTTGGGTTGTGTGACTTAAAAATAAAGGCATTTAGTATTTGTGATCATTCCTTCTTCCTTGTTAAAGTGTATTTAAAAATCTCTTAAGTGATACGTCGATTTCCAAAAATCTCAAATATAATTTTTATGTTTAAACTACTAAAACACTTGATTTTTGAAATACTTTCTTTTACTAATTATCAAGAAATCAGGTATAAGGACTAAGTGAACCACCTTAAACTTTTTATGAACATCTTCAGAGTTAAGTTATCTTTCTAAAAGTCGAGTTAAGTTTTCAAGCTTATTCAAAAAAAATATGAGGTTCACCGAGACATTTGTATGCGATACGAAGGTGATTATGAGATTATGAGAATAAGAGTACCAATGAGCCAAGATTGGCTAATTTCTTGTTATGAACTATTATGTGCATTCAAAGTTCATATCATACATGGCATATTATGCATGGACTTCGAGCTATAATCGGAGGTAAGGGGCCTATTTGCCCGAAAGACTATATATATTGTACAGATGGCCACAGGTTGGCAATATGATACCGGTTAGCTACCGGGAGAGACCGCCATTGCTAGCATTTGGTTGGATATGTCATGCATTTGCATCAATATATATGTATTCAAGACATACTATTACACAAGCATACCATGCATATTTTATTACTATGAGGTCGGATGTCGGCCATGGAGGCTATCAGAGTTTCAGTGTCAGGTGGTATCTCTATTACCCTTTTTACATCAGCTATTTATGATTCTACTTTTGCCTTACATAGTACATTTTTATTTGTACTGATGTCTCGTTGCCTGGGGACACTGCATTTTTGTTTCATGCGTGCAGGTCCAGGTAGGGACTCTGATCGACCCCTCCGCTAGGATTTCGGGGTTCAGCTGTTAGTTGGTAAGCTCCACCTCTTCCTGGAGCTTTCGTAGGATGTTTACTTTTGTTGTAAAATTTGGGTATAGTCGGGGCCTTGTCCTGACAATGCTTATGACACTCTTAGTGGCTATTGTGGACACAGTATTCTGGGTTTCTTTTTGCAGCTTTCAGTCTCCAGCCCATAGGCTTGGCATGTATATATATATATATATGTGTGTGTGTGTGTGTGTGTGTGTGTGTAGGCATGTATGTCTTCAGTCGCGGGATCGTCGGCCAGCTAGTACTTTATTATTTTGGCTTGTCTATCTTTGATTATATGGCTTGTTGTTATTCAGGTCATGACCTTAACGGTCCAGGCTTAGTATTTCAGATGCTGTGTTGCCCGATCTGTTAGGGCTCCAGTTTAGTTAGCTAGTATGTTTTGTGGCTAACTCGATCGAATACAGTATCGAGTGCCAGTCGTGCCTCCCTTAGTTTGGGGCGTTACACTATGAATCTGCCCTGGTTCATTCTGACCGTGTCTCTTCAACTTCTCGATTAGACTGGAGCTTCCGCTTCTAATTATCTCGTGGGTGTTTACCACGTACCTCTTTGCTCCGTACCTCTTTCCAAGCTTTCATCCAGTTGTCGCCCTTCCATTGTTCCACATATACTGCTTTGTCATCCAAGATTTTGCACGTGTAATTTCTATTTTTTACCAATACATATAGTCCTCCCACTTACCATTTATTTATCAAATGAATATTTGGTAAGTGTATACACATTTATGGAGGGAATTTTTTGCCGCCGTTCTACTCATGTCATTGCATATGTTTCTGAACGTACGTTTCGCTTGTCACTTCTATTAAATTCATGTGCCACGTGGTGATTCTGGATTGGTTCTGCAATTCATCAGCTTATATTAGGGCTTTTTGCGGCTGCATCAGTCACGAAGTGACAGTTTTAACAATGACTTTCACATCAATATCTTTCCATTTTTTGACGGTTGCCTTCGTGTATAAATACCCATTTTTGCCTTTGCTTCTACGAAAAACTTCTTACTTTATTTTGCTGCTTGCAAGTCCTTTTTTCATGCAAATATGTCTTCTTTAAACCAAGACCCCAAAAAAGTAATAATATTTGATGAACTATCTCCTTCTTCTGCTCCGATCTGGAGTAGGAGGGGCGGTAGATTAAGGAATTTGGGATCAACACCTTCTAGAGGGTCTTCTTCTTCTCAACGTTACATTACTCCCCCACCAACTTCTAGGGTTATTGTTACTCCATCTTCTTCTAGGGCTTGAGATTCTAGATCTTCTTCTAAAAGTAGAGAGTCCAATGAACCACTTCGCGAACCAAAGGTAGATGAGATTGTACCCGCTGAATTTTCTTTCGTAAATGACAGTGAAGCCATAAGAAAACATCTTTCTTTCCATGACGTCTCATAATCGCGTTGATCTTTTACCCTACTCAAATTACTAAGGGTTTGATTTCTCTTGTGCGCAGAGAGTGTTATTGGAAATTTGATTTTCCGGTCTTGGTCCCCAACGAAAATAAAAGTATAACTTCTTACAAATCAAGCTTTTCTTTTGTATATACCTACCCTATTAATTTGGGTTTCAGGTCTTCCATCGACCCTGTCATTATAGAGTTTTGTCGATTTTTTAACGTGTGTTTGGGACAAATCGGTCCTATTGTCTAGAAGGCAGTAGCATGACTCAGATATTTGGCTAACTTAGCTTCAGTTTCTTTTGCCTTTTATCATCTTATTCACCTCTACTCTCCCAAGTTATTTCGCCAAGGAATCTTTACTCTTATGGCTAGGAGTAAGAGAGTTTTAGTCAATCCTGATGATGATAAAGATAGAGGTTGGTATGACAGGTTTGTTGCTGCCCCTACAGGTGGATTAGTAGGTGAATAAAATTTACCCTTCCCTGAGAAGTGTAACTTTGCACGTAAATTTTTTTTTACTTACTTATTTCCTTATCCTAGATAGATGTTTAGTACCGTGACTGTTTTTATCTTTTTTCAGCAACCATGGAAACCGTCGAGGAGATTTCCGATTTTCGTGGTTGGGTATAAAAATTGTTGTTGATCTCTCCAATGGAAGAACATTCTTGGAAATACCTTTCTGAAAGGTTTGGTTTGAAAGTAAAAACCCATGGTAGGTTTTTTTTTACGTTTCCCTTTTCTCTCTTTTTCGAACTTCTCTAATCCCTTTTGTTTGTTAGGGTTTCCCGCTCGTGGTGTCACCACTGCTGCTATAACTGCTTCAAAGCTCTCTTTGGCCAAGGCTCAAGAAATTATCTTAAATTCTTCTTCGTCAAAAAGGAAAGTGGATAGGAATCAAAATGTAGAAGATGAGGAGGAGCACGAGGAAGGCTTGTTGGTTCGTAGGCCACGATCAAGAAGAAGAGTCATGTTTGATGATGAATATGCTCCCCTTACTGGTCCATCTTCCATTCCTGAGCCCGATCATTCTTCACCTGCATACTTTGAGGAGGAAACTCCTTCTGCAGCCACTGAGTCAGTTGAGAAATTTTTCCATCAAGGTGTTGTCTCAATTTCAGAGAAGACGCCTCTTGCCATATTTCCTCCTTCCGCTCTAGTGGAACTTCAGTCCGCCGTGCCTGTTGGTGTTTCTGCTTCCCGTCTGTGCCACCCATGGATCCTTCATCTACCCCTACTACCGTGCCTTCTATTATTGAAGTAGGTTCTTCTAGCAATGGGGAGATGAAGAGAATTATGATCGAGGTTCCTGCGGAAGGTAGCCTCTCAAAGAAATCAAGTCAGGTGGATGTGTGGTTGAAGCCTTTGATTGGCCCGGTTGAAAAGTCAAAATTGGAAAATCATAGCTCCTTAACGTGGATGAATGATATTGTACACTCATCTTTGAAGGTAACCTTCCTGTTATTTCTTATTAACACTAGCCTTTGTCGTATCTAATTTTCCTTTTTTGTGTAGATCAATCTCATTGGTACTGAGTTGATGAAAAGGATCGTACATACGGAGCAATTAATGAATGACCAGCATACCGAGGCTGATAACTGGAAGGAACAATTTGAGAGCCTTCAACTTGATATGGAAGCAGTAGAAGAGGAAAAGTGCACCTTAGAGCAGCAGGTTAGAGTAATTGCAACGGAATTGGCCATCGAGAAGGCTTCATCAAGTCAAGCAGGCAAGGATAAAAACATCTTGGAGTATTCCTTTGCGGAGTAGCTTTCCCATGCTATTGAAGAGATAAGAAGCTTGAAGGCTTTGTTGGACCAGAAGGAGTCTTATGCTGGTGAACTTATGCAATCACTTACTCAGACCCAAGAGGACCTCCGTGAATTTTCAAACAAGATTCAATTTCTGAAAAGATCTCTTTCCCCTTTGCAGGCTTCTTATGATGCTATCGTGGTTGAAAGAGATGAGCTGAGAGTCGATATTGAACAATGGAGAAAGATTACGAGGCTCTTGAGGATAAGGCAGTTGTCGATGTGAGTTGGGCTTATTTGAATTCCCCGCTTGACACATTGACGGAAATGGGCCAAGAAAATTTTGACTTAGAAGCTGAAATTTCCAAGACTAAGGAGACGATTGAAAAGTCTCGGCAAATTCAGATTTTTTCATCACCTGAAGTTAAAGTTCCAATGGGTGATGAGATCGTGCCTGATGAAGTTGTTTCCCAAGCCTCGCCATCTCAAGCTGCTCCTCCTACTGATGAAGATAATCCTCCCAGTGCCTAGTGAAAGTTTATCAACCCCCCGTTTTTTTTTTGGGGAGCAATTGGTGGTTACCCCCGGTCCCATTTGGGGGTGAAGTTTGGTTTAGTAAGTCCCCAATGACAAATTAGGGAATTTTGTATAAACAAATTCGGTTTGGACTAAGTTAATACTTAGTTTCTACCGTCGTATAATATTAATATTTCTCAGCATGACTTGTAATTTTTTGAGTTTTCGTTTTACTCTTAAGTGTTTGCATGCTTTACATTCGGGTTTTTATTTCACCCTTTTTAACTTTGCATTATAAATGCTTTAATACTTCATGTCTTTTTAAAAAAAGCATGATTTATAAAAGAGGGCCCTTTTATGAATGACACTTAATGAAGAAGACGTCTCAACTTCATAATGGTGTAAACATACAAAAGAGATATAGGAATGTACATGTTTATTCCGAATAATGTTTTGCAGAAAGTTTTTATATTACTCGAACTTTCATAACATTTTACATGTGTTTGAGCATCATTTATGACTCTTTCATAACTGTTTTCATTTACAACAGGTTTTGAATAACCCCGGGGGTATGAATTTCTTCCCGTAACTAAATTCTTCCTTTAACCTAAACATTCGTTTATATTCACGATTATTTTCTTTATAGGTTTCTGAATCAGGCTTTGTGTTTTTGTCTTTGGCTCTTTGATTCTGCTCGTAACTTTTGATTTGTTGGGAAAAATGGATCTTCAAGCTTTGAACTTTGACTCTTTTGATAGTCTTCTTTGCCTCTTCCATACTGTATAGTCCCCCAAGTGTTGGAGCTTTGAAGAATGATATCTCGAGCATTTGACTATTCCTTTCTTGTGGTCCTTTTCCTGAAAAGGAAAAACATACGGGACTCGAAGGTATATAGTTTAGATGATAACTGCTTAACCCTTTGAAACGTCCATCAGAAAGTTGTAACCCTAGACTGGGAATTCAATTTTTTCCTCGTGTCTATTCGGGTCTAATATCATCATCTGGTTATGGGTTAGCTTTTTGCCCATCATCTAAAATGGTTAGTATAATTTTAACTGTTCTAAATAAAATTGATCATAATGATTGACAGTGGGTGTTCCTTTTCCTTAGAAGTAATATTTCTTCAAGTGAACAACATTCCAACTTGTCGGTAAAATTCTGCCATCCATGGTTTCCAGCTCATAAGCACCTTTTCCAGCAATACCACGCACTTTGTAGGGTCCTTCCCAATTTGGATTTAATTTTCCTACTCCAGCCTCCTTTGTCGATTGAAAAACTTTTTTAAGGACAAACTATCCAATTTTGAAATACCTGAGGTGAGCTTTCCTGTTGTAATATCGCTCTACGATTTGCTTTTTAGCTGCCATGCGTATTAAAACAACTTCTCTCCTTTGCTCGAGTAAATCCAGATTCGTCCTCAACTCGTGATTGTTTGTTTCTTCTGTTGTTGTTTTTGTGAATCTCATGCTCGGTTCACCAATTCCCACTGGTATTAGAGCTTCTGAGCTGTAAACAAGCGCGAATGGGCTTTCTCCCGTGGCTGTCTTTGCAGTAGTTCTATAAGCCCATAATACTGCCGGTAGTTCTTCAGGCCAATTTCCCTTGGATTTTTTCAATCTTTTCTTCAGATTGTTAACAATGATTTTATTATTTGACTCAACTTGCCCGTTAGCCACGAGATGATATGGTGAAGAAGTGATTCATTTGATTGGCCAGCTTTGGAAGAGTTTTGTGATTTGAGAGCCAATGAATTGTAGGCCATTGTCACATACAATTTCCGTTGGTACACCAGAACGACATATGATGTTTCGCCATATGAAACTTTTCACTTCTTTTTCTCGTACCTGTTTAAAAGCATCTGCCTCCACCCATTTTGAGAAATAATCTGTTAATACAAGTAAAAATCGTACCTTTCCTCTGTCTGGGGGTAGAGGTCCTACTATATCCATTCCCCATTTCATAAATGGCCAAGGTGATACAATCGGGTGTAGTAATTCTACGGGCCGATGCATATTATTAGCATATCGCTGACATTTATAGCATTTAGCTATGAAATTTTCAGTGTCTTCTTCCATGTTAGGCCAATAGTATCCTACTCTAATTAGGGTTTTGACTAAGGATCTTGCACCTGCGTGGTTCCCACAATGTCCTTCGTGTACTTCTTTCATCACGTACTCAGTTTGGTTTGGTCCAAGGCACCTTGCTAGGGGACCTCCAAACATTTTGCGTTACAGAGTGTCACAAACTAAGCAGTACCGTGCAGCTTCTTGGCGAAGTGCTTGAGCTTCTTTCTTATCTCCAGGCACTGTACCATTCTACAAAAAATTACAATTTCGTTTCTCCAATCCCAGGTTAGACTATTAAATGTTACCTCATTCTTGTCCTGGTCAATTTTTGAATGAAATAAGTGTATCACAATAGCATTGTCTTTATTCGTTACATCGGTAACTACTGTAAAATTAGCTAACGCATCTGCTTCTGCGTTTTCCTCTCTAGGTACTTGCATAATCTTCCATGACTGGAATTGCTTCACAAGGACTCGTGCCTTTTCCAGATACTGTTGCATTCGAGTATCTCTAACAGTATAAGTCCCCTGCATCTGATTCACCACTAGTTGAGAGTCACTTTTGATCACGATCTGCTCAATTGAGAGTTCTCGTGCTAATTTGAGTCTTGCAATGACAACTTCGTACTCTGCTTCATTGTTAGTAATGGGATAACATTTAATAGCTTGCCTTATCTTTTCATCCGAAGGTGGTATTAAAACAATTCCCAACCCGGCTCCTTTGATATTAGAAGAGCCGTCGGTGAATAGAGTCCATATTCCTGGATTAGCTCAGGTAAAGATTTGTAACTCTTTTTCTACTTCAGGAAATAATCTAGTGTTAAAATCTGTGACAAAATCGACTAAAACCTGAGACTTTATTGTAGTCCTAGGTTGATAGACTATGCCATATTCACTTAGTTCTATTTCCCATTTAGCCAGTCTACCTGACAGTTCTTTTTTATGCAAAATATTTCTCAAAGGATATGAAGTTACAACAGTAATAGGGTGACACTGAAAGTACGGTCTTAACTTTCTAGCTGCCATGATTAGAGCCAAGACTAATTTTCATGAGGATATCTAGTTTCAGCATCTAGTAAGGACTTACTTACATAGTAGATAGGAGATCTCTTACCTTTGTCCTCCCTTACCAGGACTGCACTTACGGCTATTTCTGCCACATCAAGATAAATGTATAACATTTGGTTTAGACAGTAGTGTGGGATTCGATAGATAAGCTTTCAAGTCTTTAAGATCTTGTTGACATTCTTCAGTCCATTCAAATTGATTCTGCTTCTTTAGTACTGAGAAGAATTTAAAACTCTTCTCTGAAGATCTGGAGATGAATCTTCCTAAAGATGCAATCCTACCTATTAATCTTTGAAATTCTTTTTTGCTTGTTAGTACATTAGGTATTTCTTTAATAGATTTAATTTGAGAATGATTTACTTCAATGCCTGTA
Organism: Nicotiana paniculata; assembly: GCA_005239505.1. NCBI lineage: Eukaryota > Viridiplantae > Streptophyta > Magnoliopsida > Solanales > Solanaceae > Nicotiana > Nicotiana paniculata. Next base: position 63,594 of record ML343122.1, on the reverse strand, counting down.
TTTGATACGAGAAAAGCCAAAATTTACCTGATTCGACGCCAAAGGCACATTTTTCTGGATTTAACTTCATGTTATACCTGCGGAGGATCTTGAAAGTAGTCGAGAGATATTTGAAATGATCTTCTGCCTTAGTTGATTTTACAAACATGTCATCAATGTACACCTCCATTTTTTCCCCCAGATGTTCAGGTCACTAGCCTTTGATATGTGGCTCTAGCATTTTTCAAGCCAAAAGGCATGACTTTGTAACAATAAGTCCCCCTGTTTGTTATAAATGAGGTTTTTTCCTCATCTGAGGGGTCCATTTTTATCTGATTGTAACCAGAATATGCATCTAGAAATCTTAATAATTCATGACATACAGTGGCATCAATCATCTGATCTATGTGCGGTAATGGAAATGAGTCTTTTGGGCATGCTTTATTCAGATCCTTATAATCTACACATACTCATCATTTACCGTTCGTTTTAGGTACCACTACTGTATTAGCTAACCAATTAGGATATTTTACCTCACGTATTGAACTACTTTTTAAGAGTTTCTGTACCTCTTCATCGATCAGTTGATTCTTGAACGATCCCTTCTTTATTTTCTTTTGCTTGACAGGTACGAAGGATGGGTCTTCATTTATATTATGAGTCATCACTTCTGGGGGTATACCTGTCATATCTGAATGGGACCAAGCAAAACAATCTGTGTTAACTTTTAAATATTCAATTAACTTACCTCTTCTGGTCGGGCTTAGCCTTGCTCCTATGTGGATTTTGTGCTCAGGCTTAAGCTCGAACAATGGATTAGCTTCGAGCTCCTCAGTCGTTGTCTTGATATTTTCATTCTCTTCTGGTTCTTGAATAACATCAGGTCTGGAATCCATGTCCGTATGTCTTGATGTGACATCCGTGGTGATTTGATTCACCGTGTCTTTATCATTTTCTTCTGTGTCTGTTTGAGTTTCTCCCTCGTCTTTTGATTCCTCCACTATTTCTTTTTTATTGGGATGCATCACTGAGTTGATGTTTCTTGAAGTCTGCTGATCACCTTGAATTTGTTGTATTCCCCATCTAGAAGGGAATTTGATTACCTGATGCAGGGTGGATGGTATTGTATCCATGTCATGGATCCATAATATCCCCATGATTACATTATAAGCCATATCTGTATCTATAACTTGAAATTTTGTTTCCTTGACGACGCCTTCTGCATAGGTATTAAGCTCAATTTATCCTTTTGTTATGACAATAGAGTTGCCGAATCCGGACAAGGAGCGTGCTTTTGGAATTACGCGGTCCCCTATTAACATCTCTTCCACAACCCTCAGCAAAATAATATTGACTGAGCTTCCTGGATCAATCAATACTCTTTTTACGTTAGTGTCATGTATAAGTAGAGATATTACCAGTGCGTCGTTATGTGGAAGCAGTAATCCATCAGCATCTGAGCGTCGAATGAGATGTTGTTAGCCTCCAAAGTCTCACGAGTCCTTTTCCCGTGGGTCACTGTGAACTTGGACATCCTTCTTGCTGAAGTATAAGTTAAGCCATTTACTTCTTCTCCTCTATTTATCACATTTACATTTCTCTTCGGAGATAGTGGTTTTGAGGGATCCTGCCTATTCTTCATATATGCATGTTTACCTTTTTCACTAAACAGTTATGTTAGATAACCTTGTTTTAATAAGTGTTCTACCTTACCTTTATTTCGCTTATCTCGATCCTTTCTGGATCTTGATGATTATGAGCTCGAATCTTTATTCGACGGTCTGTGATCAGACCATGGATTTTCAAATTTGTAACGAGGCTCTCATCCCGAATGTCCCATGTATGGATCGTATCTGTTTTTGCCAGTTCTCTTTTCTTATTTGGAGCGTCTAGAACTCATCCTGTCTTCTGCTTTTGATTGGGCAATATTATCTTCCTCAATTCGTAATTTGGTGTTGTACCTGTTATAAACATCATTCTATATCGTAGCTGGGAACTGTCTCAAGCTCTCTTTGAGTCTCCTAGTGGCTTCAGATCTTTTATCGTTCAAATTACTTGCAAAGGGCATAGCTGCCTAATTGTCAGGTACTCTTGGTAGAAACATCCTTTCACATTGAAACCTGTCTACGAATTCACGAAGCAACTCCATATCTCCCTGTTTTATTTGAATATGTCTTCCATTCTATTTTCCACTTTTTGTGCACTGGAATGTGCTTTTATAAACAAATCTGCAAGCTCAGCAAAAAATCAACAGAATTTTCGGGCAACAGAGAATGCCATATTAATGCTCCTTTGGTGAGTGTCTCTCCAAACTATTTGACCAACACAGGTTCAATTTCTTGCTTAGTCAGGTTGTTGCCTTTTACTCCTGTGGTGAAAGCAGTAACATGATCACGTGGATCAGTTGTCCCATCGTACTTTGGTATGTCAGGCATTTTGAATTTCTTGTGAATCGGCAAAGGTGTTGCACTTGGCTTACAGGGTTGTTGAGAGTATTTATCAATATCAATACCCTTGATGACAGGTAGTACTCCAGGAATTTGGTCGATGCGATCGTTTTGTTCCTTCACCTGTTTCTGCAAGGTTAGTATTAAAGATTGTAAATCTGAATTATTAGACATACCTGGTCTTCCTCCAAGTGATACATTTAGAGTGCCTCTACTTCCTGAATTTTCTAGTTCAAATTGTGGATTTTCTACAGTCGCGGTGTTGTTTGGAGGAGGTGTAGGTGACACAGTTGGTATCCCCCTCATGAAATCTTGAAGAGCTTCACTCACATATTCACCAACCATCTGCTTCACAGAGTCTTGTTCTCCTGCTTGCTCATTTCCAATCTGATCATTGTTGTGAGTTGTAGATCTTTCTGGGGAGTTGTCCCTTGAACCTCGTGGGGATCCCTGAGGCGATGTAATTGGGGTTCCAGTTGTTTGTTGCTGTCGTTGTCGTTGGTATTCGACATGATTCGATAAAGGTTATTCGAGAAAAAGCAAAGATTATCAGATTCCCGGTAACAGAACTAATTTGTTTAACCAAAGAATTGGATTCTTAGTCAAAGCTATTTTAAGAAGTACTCAGGCTTCTGATAACCAAAGAGATTAGCTAATAATAGGATTTAGACTTGTAAATAAGAAAGTAGTAAGATAGCATAAAAGTTTAAGTATATTTCAGTAGTGGTTCGAACGTGTCCATACAAGTGAGATTTTACTCCTTTTTATAGGGAAATTCTTATATAATTTCTACCCTTCTTAATGATTGAGCATTAATTAATCTTTATATCATTAATGTAACATTACAATAGGTAATCGTAACTATTGTGTGAAGATTCTGTAACGTTTATCTCATTGATTGAAGATCTATGAATCTGCCCTTTATTCTGCCCTGGTTCATTCTGATCGCTTCTCTTCAACTTCTCGATTAGACTGGAGCTTACGCTTCTAATTATCTCGTGGGTGTTTATCCTGTACCTCTTTGCTCTGTCCCTCTTTCCAAGCTTTCATCCATCTGTTGCCCTTCCATTTTTCCTCGTATATTGCTTTGTCATCCAAGATATTACACGTGTAATGTCTATTTTTTACCAATACAGACCATTTTGGCCAATCGGCCCGATAACTCGGGCTTATGCAAAAGTTTTAAAGTGGATATGTAGTTAATATACATATAGGATGACATTGAAAATATGGTTTCAACTTCCTAAATGCTAGGGCTAATTTTTCTAAATGCGGATACCTGGTTTCAACATCTCCTAGGGTCCGACTTACATAATAGACAGGAAATTGCGTACCTTGATCTTCTTGAACCAACATGTTACTTATTGCTACCTCGGACACGACCAAATATAAATATAGTATTTTATCCTCCTCCGGAGTATGAAGCAAGGGCGGGCTCGAGAGATACCATTTCAACTCTTCCAAGGCTTGTTAACACTCCAGAGTCCATGCAAAGTTATTTTTCTTCTTGAGTAGGGAGAAGAAATGATGACTCCGATCTGATGACCTCGAGATGAATCGGCCTAAGGCAGCTATCCGCCCAGTTTGCCGTTGCATGACTTTCACATTATTTACTACGGTGATCTCCTCCATGGATTTGATTTTGTCAGGGTTGATCTCGATCCCCCTGTTTGACACCATAAAACCTAAGAACTTGCCCGAACCAACTCCGAAAGCGCACTTCTCGGGGTTGAGTTTCATGTTGTAATTTCTTAAGATGTTGAATGTTACCTGCAAATGAGTCAAATGGTCCTCTGTGCGCAGGGACTTAACTAACATGTCGTCAATGTAGACTTCCATATATTTGCCTATTTGATGTTCGAACATCTTATTAACTAGGCATTGATATGTTGCTCCCGCATTTGTTTATCCCGAAGGGCATTACATTATAGCAATATGTACCATACTTCGTGATAAACGAAGTCTTTTCCTGGTACTCCGGGTTCATTTGAATTTGATTGTACCCAGAGTAGGCGTCGAGAAAAATAAGGATCTCATGGCCAGCCGTGGCATCGATCAATCGATCGATGTTGGGCAGTGGGAAAGAATCGTTAGGGCATGATTTGTTCAAATCCTTTTAGTCTACACACAATCTAAGTTTATTCCCTTTTTTGGGGACTACCACTACATTAGCTAACCATTCAGGGTATTTCACTTTCCTAATGGATCCTATTTTGAGAGTTTGGTTACCTCATCTTTGATGAATGCATGCTTTACCTCGGACTGAGGTCTCCTTTTTTGCTTCACTGGTTTGAACCTGGGGTTCACACTTAGTTGATGGGTGGTTATCACCGGTGGGATCCCTACCATATCTAAATGGGACAAAGCGAAGAAATCAATGTTGTCAATAAGAAATTGAATGAGTTTTTCCTGAGTTCTGGGGTTAATCTCGTTCCCAGGTATACCTTTTATTCCGGTAGGTGCTTGACCAATACCACATGTTCGAGTTCCTTGATAGTGGACTTCGTTGAATCTGAATCCTCGGGGGCGACAAAATCTCTAGGGGAAAGTAAATCTTCTTCGTCCTCGATCACCTGTTCATCGGGATCCTGTCCCTCGGGCTCAACCGAGGGCACACACTGTAGTTTCTATTTGACTGCATGTTTGTCTTTTGACTTCTCCGAGGTAGATGATGTCGATACTGGTGCCAACTCGTGTATCGCGAACATCTCCTTAGCTGCATGTTGATCTCCATACACTATATTTACGCCATCCTTTGTTGGGAACTCATCATTTGATGGAGAGTTAATGGCACTGCCCTCATGCTATGGATCCATGGCCTTCCAAGTAGAGCATTATATCTCATGTCACATTCTATGACATTAAACTTGATGTCTTGTATGGTTCTGGCCACATTTACTGGGAGGATGATTTCCCCTTTCAATGTTTCACTCGCCATGTTGCATCCATTCAGGACTCGAGGGGCGGGTATGATTTGGTTGAGCAGCCCGAGCTGCTCCACGACCCTCGAACTAATTATATTGGTCGAACTACCTGGATCCACAAGCACACGTTTAACTTGAACTTTATCAAAAGGATAGAAATTAACAGTGCATCATTATGAGGTTGAGGTGAGGCCTCGATGTCTTCCTCGCTGAAAGTAAGGGTGTCCTCTGGTATGTAGTCTCGAGTCCTCTTCTCCCTTGTGATGAATACTTTCTTTCATTTGAATATGGGTCCCTGTGGGACATCGACTCCTCCGATGATCATGTGAATGACACGTTGGGGTTCTTCTGGTTCATTCTTCCTGTTTGCATCTCTCTCTCGAAAATGGTTCTTTGCCCGGTCGCTGAGAAATTCTCGAAGGTGCCTCTCGTTGAACAATCGGACTACCTCCTCTCGAAGCTGTGTTCAGTCCTCGGTCCTATGACCATGAGTACCATGATACTTGCACATTACATTGGGGTTCCTTTGAGAAGGATCGGTCTGTATGGGCTTAGGGCATCTATTATCTCTAATCTTGCCGATGGCTAATACGATGTCTGAGGCATCAATGTTGAAGTTGTATTCTGACAATTGCAGTGCTTCCATCAGCCCCGAGTGCCTGTCAAACTTGGTCTTGCTCATGAGTCCCCGGGAACTTTGGCCTCGATCCGCTCTTCGGTTATTTCGAGGTATGTTACACCTTGAAGTGTTTCTGCTATCTTCGATGTATGGCTGATATCTTTCCTTGTTCAGCCTTAGTTCTCTTTCTGTATTTCTTTGTTCCTTTGCTAGTAGCCTTCTTGGATAAACTAGGCCTGGGGGGGGGGGCTCACAACTGGTCGTCCTCGACCCTAATTTTCGATTGGTACTTGTTTTGCACATCCGCCCAAGTTACAGCAGGATACTCGATCAATTTCTGCTTCAGCTGCCTCGAAGCTATTGAGCTTCGTTCATTCAGTCCCTGTGTGAAGGCCTGTATAGCCCAATCATCGGAGACTGCTGGTAATTCCATTCGTTTCAACTGGAAACGGGAGATGAACTCCCTTAGCATCTCGTTCTCTCTTTGCTTGATTTTGAATTTATCGGACTTCCTCGTTGCAACCTTTATGGCACCAGCATATGCCTTTACAAATGAGTCCGTCAACATGGCAAATAAATCTATTGAGTTTGAGGGCAGGTTATGATACCACATCATCGCCCCCTTGGACATGGTTTCTCCAAATTTCTTCAGTAGGACAGACTCGATCTCGTCGTCCTTCAAATCATTTCCTTTTATACCACAAGTATATGTGGTGATATGCTCGTTGGGATCTGTGGTCCCGTTATATTTTGGGATGTCGGGCATCCTGAACTTCTTCGGAATGGGCTTCGGGGCCACACTCGGTAGGAATGGTTTCTGCACAAACTTCTTCGAATTCAATCCCTTCAAGACCGGAGGTGCTCCCGGGATCTGGTCGACCCTCGAGTGGTAGGTTTTCTTTTTCTTATCGTTTTCATCTATCTTCTTTTCTCCGGACTCGATCCTCTTGGTAGTTCCTCGAGCATATTGATAATGGTGGGATCAGCTCCCGTCCTGTTGTTACTTGATCTTTCTGGGTTTGGCCCAACTCGAGCAGCCGTTTCGGGTCCTGTTTCGCTCGCAGTGTTTTGACGACTCTGTAACTGAGCGATAACCACTTGTTGTGCTTGCAATATCTCAAAAATTACTTGTAGACTAACTTCTCTTTTTTCATGAGCCTGTGTCCTTTGTGCGTCAGGTTGGTCCCCTCCGCGTATGCTTCCTTCAATATCAGTAACCAAATCGACGTGCAAAGAAATGTGTGAACCTACCCCAGGGTTTAGCGGTGGTATACCAGCCCCTAGAGTTGTTGCACTGTTTTCTCCATGGAAACCGAGACCGTCGTTTCCAGGTGAATTTGCTGAGTTAGACATATTTTAACCTGAAATCAAATAATCTTTCGACAAGAAAAAAATGTGAAAAATAATGTGTGTACAGAAAACTAGCACCAAAATAATCACTATTATCTTTAGCCCCACGGTGGGCACAAACTGTTTACCTGGAAAATTGGTGTTAAGAATTATACTTGATTTGTGGTTCTAAAAATGTGTGATTTATTTCAATACTAGTAGATAAGCTAGAAATACTAGGTGTAAATAAGAGGAATATGATAACCAAACCAATGTTTCCAAAGGAACGGGGGCCTCGAGCTCGATAGCCTCGGGGTCTCGAGGTCGATTAGTAGCAATCAAATATGAACAAGAAATGAAGAACAATAAATGAAGAACAATAAGGTTAAAGAATAATCTTGAGCACAGTGAACGAGAAAAGCAGAGTAAAATGTTCTATAGCAGTGAATTGATTCCTTTAAAAATGATTGGGCTCTCCTTTATATAGGAAGGGAAAATCCTAATATGGTACATTTCTAATTATGACAAAGAATTCTATTGGTACAGCTGTATAACCGCCTAATACGGATTTGTACGAACCAATCCTGAGATTTGCGCCTTGACCTATATGCCCTTGAGAAATTCCCGTTTTTTCTTGACGACCATCAATTTTGCACTGCCTCGAGGTAGGCCGTATCGGGCCTTCGATGTGCTCCCTCGAGGTATGCATTATGGGATTGGGCTTCGAATTTTACTTCGAACCTTCCGAGCTCGGGCTTGGCATAACAGAGACTTCGGAATCGGACTCCTCCAATTTCGGCCGTATACATAAATAAATTTTAAAATAAAATATAATAATATATATATATATATATATATAATATTTTCGGGCTATTATTTTGCGATTATATTAAATATATTTGCCTAAATTTTAAATTTTGGGCCTCCCCCTTGGGGTTAGTATTGAGAATATGGGGGAGATATTCAAAAATAGCCAGATTTACAAGTGGTCATTCAAAAATAGCCACAGTTTCAAATGTAATCGAAATTTAGCCACTTTTCATGTAAAGATAAATTTAAACGAAAATACTGTTTAAAATTCAGATAATACTCCAGCATATATACTAGAGTTCTAGTATAATATAACGGTCCAGTATAATATGCTGAAAGTTCATACACAGATGCTCCAATTTCCAGTATATTGTGCTGGAACTTTCCAGTAAATAGCTTTGCAAATGCTCGCTATTTTGAATGACCAGTCCTTTTAACTAGCTAGCCCATGCTATTTTTACGAATATGGGTTAGATGGGTCTAAAAATATGAGCCTTCACCTGGGTAAGGAGCACATTGCATAATGGAAGCCCATACAGAATTTATGGGCTAGAGTGGTGGCTAAAATACATTACCGAGCATCTTTCAAAAAGTATTTAAGAAAATGATATTAATTGTTTTGTTTATTCCATATATAACATATTATTTTATAATATTAGCACATGATAAAGATTTTTTGCACAATTAATGAGTAACGCAAATTATGGGATCAGTTTTCCTTATTTATCCTTTTACATTCTCTCTCCTACTATTTTCTATTCTATTTTAGATGCTTGATTTAGCATTCAAATATTATTTGAATATTTGTAGTACTTTGAATATTTATATGAGTAGTATAAATAAAATATATCATATTTATTGATTATACATATATTATACCGGATATATATATACCATGTATATACTTATTCATGTATATATTTAAGTATCTACTATTATTCCATTAAAACACAATATATACATACAATGGCTGAAGGATAACAACAACAATATACCCAGTATTATCTCACATCATGGGAATACTCTGTATATTAATATACTAAAAAAACCCATTGTAATTTATAAACTATTTAATAATTATATTGTGTAAAAATTTATCTTGGTATACAATTAAAAATATAACTTTATACCAATAATATATATGAGTATATATGAGTAAAGGACAAAGCGATCGCTGCAAATATATTCCGGTTATCAAGTCTGGAGTCGAATCCCACAGAGAATTAACCTATCAATCACATCTATCAAACTCACACAATTTCACGTAATCAACTTTCCAAGATATTTGAGTAACAAATGAGATATTTACTAACTAACTATTACTTAATGAGAATGCAGTAACTAAGAACTAACTATGAACATGTAGTAAACAATAATTGGAATGATTTAAGGTTATGATTTCCCCTATTGTCGGAGTCCTTTCCGCTATGTTTGTTATAAATTTGCCTAAATCTTCTCTATCGATCATGAGCACTCTGACTGTCGTAACTCTCTCCCAAGTAATTACAACAATATACTAGACATATTCTCCTGAATTACGTTAGATAACTTTAATTACAGCTCACTTAGATCGCACCCAAGGTTTCGTTATCCCTAATCCCACATTTAAACCCTTCATATTGATCCCTCATATACGTCAAGAGTGATGTTGTTCAACAACAACCTAAATATGCACTCTTTCTCGAGTAATGCACACTAAATAGGCACAGCTAATTGAGGGCCCTTCAATTAACATCAACAAGCATATAGTTGAACAAATAGAGAGAACTATGGCAAATCTATATTAACATAACGAGAAATTCATCCTTCGATAGGTTCCATCAAAACCATACATTAGAAGTTTAGCTACTCATACTAATGCAATACATAGAACGAATATGATTCATAATCCACAAATAGAAGTAAGAAGAAGAAGATAAAGACTCTGCAGAATTGATTTGTCTTCTCTCCCTTGTTCTTGCCTCCAAAATTGTCTAAAACAAGTTTCCCCTGACTTATGGGCGAGTTTAGACTCTTACAGGTTTAGGTTAGTTGCCCAAAAAATTACACAAAAGCCCCTGCATTTGCGCCTGGAAGCCCGTCCGCGGCGGCGGATTCAACCGCAGATCCGGCCGCGGATTTTAGACTTTTCATTGCCTCTCTTCGTGAGCTGCTTCGCGTCCAGGTCCGCGGTCGTGGACCTGAATTTTGCATTTTTGCTTTCTTTTCTTACTCTTTTTCACCCGGACAATTCGTTGATTGGCCTTGTATGTTCATAATAACTTCAAAACACCCTTTATCTTCCTCCTAGCTTGGAGTGGCTTCTGCAAAAATTTCTCAATTAAATCATTTGTTATCTTTTAACATTCCAACATCAATAAAGTGCGGTTAAATTAGAGTGTAAATAACGTCTAAAATACGTAATTATAGGCTACTATCAACTCTCCACACTTAAACCATTGCTCGTCCTCGAGCAATAAAACCACACTCTACAGGCCTAACTTTACTAAGCACCTTCCCTACACATTCACACCTCAAGAGTGGACTCTTTCTGGCCACGCAATGTCCTTAACCGGCTACTTACTCTAAGTCAGAGGTCCAGACTTACCTCCCTTTCATGAATCAAGTACCTACTCACTGCAAAAGAGACTTACTTCATAATCAGTACAATTCGCGCACACTGAGGACTTCAAAAGAAATAAATTCGCTCACCCTAAGAAAGAACATACCTTGTGCCACAGAAAACGCACCATAAGCTTGCCCGTAGTGTACTACTCTACTAATCGAGCTCGTTTAGTCTAGGATAAATTAGGACTTTATTTTGATGTAATGTAGGCTGCAGTTCGGGTAGGATACATTTAGATATTACAGTGACTACACCTCCCTAAGCACTTTGATACATATATTTTAACATTCAAGCCCATACTTATGTCAAACCAGAACTCCACCTTTACATCAATATGTATTACCCATACTTCTTTAAGCACAATTATGTCAAAAGCCACCAACATCAAGGATTATTCTTCACCCAATACAACTCTTTTTTATTTCAATTTAGGTGGTCTTTAGTATGATTTTTTTCCAGCACAGTGCTCTTTTTTTCTTATTTCATCAAAAGCCAAACCAACCACCCCACAATTTAACTTTTACATAGATCATCATAATTCAAGATCTCATGAGAGGTGTCAAGGTTCAAATTGATGGATAATTAAAAAAGTGGGTAAGGCTTGTAATGTGGTTGCCAAAGAAACATGATTATATGCTCAAAGGGGTTAATTATGGTATATAGCAATTAGGTGGGTGGAATATTCATATATATGGTTCAACAAAATAAATGCCTATATCACTTCATAGACCAAATAAGACTACCATTTCGCTTTGCAAACACACAGGGAAACTCTGTGACTATACTTGTTCTTACAACATCCATGTCGAGATTCAAAATTTTCAGCGCCTACCAAGCTCTATGCTCCAACTCCACCGGCAAGTGACACGCCTTCCCAAACACCAACTTGTATGGCGACATACCAATTGGTATTTTGAAAGCGGTTCTATAAGCCCAAAGTGCATCATCTAACTTTCTTTCCCACTACGTCCTTGTGGCATCCACGGTCTTAGTTAACACACTCTTTATTTCTCTGTTGGACACTTCCACTTGCCCACTTGTCTGCGGATGATATGAAGTGGCCACCTTGTGGCGTACATCATACTTCTCTAGCAACTTCTCGAAGGCTCGATTACAAAAATGAGTGCCTCTGTCACTAATTATGGCCCTTGGGGTGCCAAATCGGGTGAATATGTTCTTCTTCAAAAAACCAATCACCCCCTTTGCATCATTGGTGGGGAGTGCTACAGCTTCCACCCATTTGGACACGTAGTCCACATCGACAAATATGTACTTGTTGCCATATGAACTGAGAAGGGCCCCATGAAGTCGAATCCCCATACATCGAACACTTCGACCTCCTAAATTGGGTTCATAGGCATCTCATGTCAACGAGAATTATTCCCGGTTCACTGGCATTCATCACAGCCCTTTACCTATAAATGTGCATCTTTGAAAACTATTGGCCAGTAGAATCCTGCCTCCAGAACTTTTGCGCCTGTCCTGACTCCTCCGAAATATCCACCATATGCTGATGTGTGACATGCCTGCAAAATAAAAGACTGGTCTATCTCGGGGATACATCTCTGGATTATGTTGTCAACACAAATCCTGAATAGATAAGGTTCATCCAAATAATACATGTGGCAATCATGTAAGAATTTTTTCTTTTGCACAGAGGAAAGGTCATAAGGAATTATACCGCTCGCCAGATAGTTTTCAATGTCTGCATACCATGGCGCTTCCTCAAGACTTGTGGCTAGTAGTTGCTTATCTGGAAAGGTTTCAAGAATCTCTTCTACCTCAACCGCTTTCTCAGCTCCTTCCAATCTCGACAAGTGGTTAGCTACTTGGTTTTTCGTTCCCTTACGGTCCGAATTTCCAATTCAAACTCTTGTAGCAGTAGCACCCAACGAATCAAGCGAGATTTTGACTCCTTCTTCTCAATTAGGTACCTGAGGGCAGCATGATCAGTATAAACAATTACCTTCAATCCTATCAAGTACGATCTGAACTTGTCAAACCTATGGCTGTTCGTGTATAAATCAATTCATTCTTCTCATTTTTCACTACCGTCATTCCACCCTTTTTTGGTACACACTGAACTGGGCTAACCCAGTTGTTGTCAGAGATGGGGAATATGATTCCCGCATCTAACCACTTAATAACTTCTTTCTTCACCACTTCCTTCATGTTGGGGTTCAGCCTTCTTTGATGTACTCTAGAAGGTTTTTGCCCATCTTCCAGTAGAATCTTATGCATACAGAAGGCCGGGCTGATCCTCTTGATGTCTGCAATGGTCCACCCAATTGCAGTCTTGCACTCTGTCAGTACCTACAAAAGTTATTATGTGTGCACATCTAACAAACTAGATGAGATAATAACAGGTAAAGTGGAGTTAGGTCCTAAGAATGCATACCTGAGATTGGCTGGCAATGGCTTCAACTCCAACTTTTGGGGTTTTTCTATTGATGGTTTGACCGGAGGGGTTTTTCTTTCCTCTAAGTGCAAGGGCTCAAATTCGAGCTCTCCAGTTTCACAGTCAACTAGAGCTCTCACAGTGGCCAAGAATGGTCTTCCCAAAATTATGATAATTTCCTTTTCAACCCAACGGTCAAGGATGAAAAAATCTGCTGGGAACACAAAATTCCCAACATGCACCAATACATAATCTAGAATACCAGAGCGCCTCTTTACTGTCCTGTCAGCCAGCTGTAATAACATGGACATGGGTCTAGCTCTTCCAATCCCCAGTCTTTTATAGATAGCAGGGACATAAGATTTATGCTTGTCCCCAAATCACACAGTGCCTTAGCAAACGTAAAGTTACCAATTGTGCAAGGAATTGTGAAACTCCCTGGGTCAGACAGCTTCTCAGCAATGGGTCTCGTCACAAGAGCACTGTAAGTCTGAGTCAGTATAACTGTAGCCAAGTCTTGGAAGTCGAACTTGCGGGACATCAAGTACTTCATCATTTTCGCATAACCAGACATCTCTTTTAAAGCATCAATCAATGGAATATTTACCTAAATTTTCTTCAACATCTCCAAGAATTTCTTGTATGGCTCAGCTTTCTGATACTTGTCTAGTTTCTATGGGAATGGTGCTGGAGGTCGTTTCTTCCCCGTGATTTGACTTTTTGCTAGTTCAGGCATTGTCTCCACTATTGATTCCTGTGCTACCCCAGTCTCTTTCACCGCCTCTATTTCTATGTTGGCATCTTCTTGAGCATGTTGTACCGTCACATTAGTCAACCCTGCTGAATCATCTACCTTAATGGGTACTGGAACCAATGTCTCGATGGGTCTGCTTTCGCGAGCAATCTCTTGCTCCAAATCTAGGTCTCTACCATTTCGTAAACTTACTGCCATCAGCTGTTTCGGGCCCTGCTCCTTTGGATTGATCTGTGTGTCTGCAGGTAACGTCCCCTAAGGATGATTATTCGGAGCCATAAAAATCTGACCCAATTGGATCTCAATATTCTTTATTGCTGAATCGTGTGAGTCTATTCTCTCAGTTACTTTCCTAGTGGATCTAATCAATTGTTGCATCATTCCCTCGAGTCTAGCAAACCCATCTTCATGTCTCCCAGTATGTTGTTGTTGAGGTGGATGATAAGCCTGCTGCTGATTCTGATGGTTTTAGCCATGTTGCCTGGTAAGGCACCACTTGACCTTCAGGTCGCATGGCCCCAAGATTGTTGCTATTGTTGTGCTGCTGCGGGGCTGACCTAAATTGTATATTCTGCTGACCCCAATTCTGACCACCTGGTTTCTATCCCCCAGAGTTGGACACATAATTCATGTTCTCCTCATATTGTTGGTGATCACCTTCCGCACTCCATGATCAACCATATGGATGATTAATGCAAGATGTACATAAACCCCTATTAGTTGCATCAACAATGTGTACCTGCTATTTCTGGCCTGGTTCATCAACCTTTTTGTTGAGGATGCTCATTTGTGTCATTAGAGTGGCCATATTTTCAGCTATGGAGTTAGCCGGGTCTAAGGCCACCGAGTGAACCACAAGAGTGATTGGAGCGTTCCTGGTCGTCCATCCCGAGTTTTGTGCCATCTTGTCAAGTAAGATCTTGCTCTCTCTAATGTTTTGCTCAAAAATGCTCCACCTGCTGAAGCATCAACATTGGATTTCAAGCTATTTGCCTAACCCATGTAAAACCTCTGCCCTAGAATCTGCTCCGGAATACCATGGCGTGGACATAAAACCAGAAGCCCTTTAAACCTTTCCCACGTCTCTTGCAATGTTTCTGTTGGTTTCTGTATAAAGCTCAATATCTCATCAATTTGATGAGAAGTCTTGTTGGGTAGGTGAAATTTGTTCACAAATTGCTTGACTAATTCCTCCCAAGTAGTGATGGAATTTATGGGGAGTGAATTAAGCCAAGTCTGAGATGCTCCCGCCACTGAGAATGGAATAGCCTTATTGCTTACGGTGTCACATTATGTTGTCTTTGTATTGCACAGATTGATAGGAAATTCTTTAGATGTTGTTGAGGATCTTCGATGTATGACCTTGAGAATAGTCCCTTATTTTGCAACAAATTCAGCATGTTGTTTGTAATTTGGAATGAGTCAGCTTGTATCTGCGGGACTACAATTGCGATTGCTAAGTTGTCTGCAGTGGGTTGTGCTCAATCGTACAATGCAGCCTCTGGCACAAGAGGCACCACCACCCGCTCATTCAGTTCATCCACGTTCTCCTCATTGTTCATGTTGTTTACTTCGTCTACCATGCCTGGTTCAAGTTGTTCAGTCAAGTTCTGTTGTTATTTTCTTTTCCTGTTTGCACGATTTAATGCCTTGAAAACCTTCTCAGGATCTGATAATGCTTCAAACACTTCACCAGTTCTTGAGGAGTTTCTAGGCATGCACGTGTAACACCCAAGATTACAAACGTTAGCATTTCATGGTATTCAGTTTGAGTCGAAGAAAATTGATTACACTAAGAATTTTTGCACTTCTTTTAACTGCAACTAACAACACCGTTAATTCCCCAGCAACGACGCTAAAATTTGATCACGCCCAACTATGCCTTATAAAAAGGACAAAGCGGTTGCTGTAAATATATTCCGGTTATCAAATCTAGAGTTGAATCCCACAGAGAATTAACCTATCAATCACAGCTATCAGACTCACACAATTCCACGTAATCAACTTTCCAAGATATTTGAGTAAAAAATGAGATGTTTACTAACTAACTATTACTTAATGAGAATGCAGTAACTAAGAACTAACTATGAATGTGTAGTAGACAATAATTGGAATGATCTAAGGTTATGATTTCGCCAATTGTTGGAGTCCTTTCCGCTATGTTTGTTATAAATTTGCCTAAATCTTCTCTATCGATCATGAGCACTCTGACTGTCGTAACTCTCTCCCAAGTAATTACAACAATATACTAGACATATTCTCCCGAATTACGCTAGCTAACTTTAATTACAGCTCACTTAGATTGCACCCAAGGTTTCGTTATCCCTAATCCCACCTTTAAACCCTTCGTATTGATCCCTCATACAGGTCAGGAGTGATGTTGCTCAACAATGACATAAATATGCACTCTCTCCCGAGTAATGCACACTAAATAGTCACAGCTAATTGAGGGCCCTTTAATCAACAACAACAAGCATATAGTTGAACAAATAGAGAGAACTATGGCAAATCTATATTAACATAACGAGAAATTCATCCTTTGATAGGTTCCATCAAAACTCCAGATTAGAAGTTTAGCTACTCATACTAATGCAAAACATAACACGAATATGATTCATAATCCACAAATAGAAGTAAGAAGAAGAAGATAAAGACTATGAAGAATTGATTTGTCTTCTCTCCCTTGTTCTTGCCTCCAAAATTGTCTAAAACAAGCTTCCCCTGGCTTCTAGGCGAGTTTAGCCTCTTATAGGTGTAGGTTAGTTGCCCAGGAAATTACACAAAATCCCCTGCATTCTAGAGTCCAGAACCTAAATGTGGTTCTTTTTGCCAAGTAGGATGGAAATAAGTGTAAAAAAAACAAGAGTGACATATATATGTATAACGCTCTTTTAAAGAGCGCTATAATTTAATGGCGTTTTGGACGTTAACGTATAGCGCTCTTTAAAAGAGCGTTATACATATATAATCCCTTATAAACCGCGTTATGCCTGGGCTGATAAGACAACTATGCATAGCGCGATATATAAAAGCGCTATATGTATAGCGTTGTTATATACCACGCTACACATAGATAAAAACAGTCCCCTTCCCGTCTTCCCCACATTTCGAACTAGTCCTCCTCCCCTATNCCCCCCCCCCCCCCCCAAAAAAAAAGAAAAAAGTTTCATCCAAAAAATATTATTGTGGTTTCCTCGTTTCGGGTTAAAAATTTCAATTCATCGACTTCCCGAAAAACATAAATCGAGGTATTTCAATTTAGTTTATGTCGAAACTTGTATATTAATGCTTATTAGTTTTATATTTTTTTTGCGATTAAACTAGTATGTTATTTTTATCCGGACTCAGATATTAGTGTTCTAGAAAAATATGTAAAAATTGAGAAATTATTTTTTTGTTTAATAAAAATGTTAATAAATTTCTTTTACTGTTTTATATGTATTTTCGTGAATGTTTTGTGATTAAAATATATTTGTTATTTTTATCTAGTTTAGATTATTTATTTGCTTAAAGACTAGTGCCCTTTTAGCGTAGTAAAATGTAGAGCCTTTTAGTGTAGAATCCCTGTAGTTTAAGTATCTCTTATACTGATAAATCAAACACAAACTCTGTCCAATTTACAAAAATTAATTATTTAATTTACAAAACAAACATACAAAATTATGAAAATATTAAAATTGACACACATAAGAATTCAGGATAGCTTGGTGCTACTGAGCCTCAAATATCGATCCTGGAACCTATATGTATATACTCTGTCCAATTAAATATGATGAAAAATAATTATTTAATTTACAGATCAAACATACAAAATTACGAAAAATAATAAAATTGACACATACAAGAAATCAAGATAGATTGGTGCTACTGGGCCTCAAATATCGAGCATGGAACTCATAGATATATACTCTGTCCAATTAAATATGATAAAAAATAATTTACATATCAAACATACAATTAATATTGTTTAATTTACAGTAGACGACATGGATGTGCCGCCTATGCATCCCGGACCTGTCTCCGATGAGCTATTAATGTTACAGGGCGATCAAAGCTCCGCCTACGTATGGGAGGGAGAGATACTAGCCCACACTCTCCGTTCTAGGAGAGTGGACGACTTGTGGGATTTTATAAAGGACAGAGTTCTCCATCCCTGTGTAGTCTAGCGCCTACGGGGTACAGGCTTCTACAGGATTTTTGAGATCGAGCGGTTGCAGCTCGACTGGTCTTTGATCACGGCCCTGATAGATCGGTGACGATCGGAGACGCACACTTTCCACCTGCCCATTAGCGAGGCCACCATCACGCTGCAGGACGTGGAGGTTTTATATGGGCTGCCCGTTGATGGGACTGCCCGTTGCATTGTGTCAGGGCATGAGAGAGATGACGTGTGGCCATTATTTGGACATACTGCAGCAATTCACTGGCTTTAGGCCATAGGATGAGACTCATACTCAGGGGCCAGTCGCATGAGTTTGACAGCTATTAGACAACATTTAGAGATATTGCACCCCGACATCACCGACGAGACTGATGATCTACATATTCACCGGTATACGAGGTTGCTGCTGCTCCTTCTGTTTGGTAGGGTCTTGTTCCCAAACACTTCGGAAACCTAGTCAGCTTGCGATTTCTTCATCATCTTCAGCTGCTAGATGATTTACCCCAGTACAGCTGGGGTGCTGTTGTTCTCGCCTACATGTACAGGAATCTGTGTCGGGCGAGCATGGGCACCCAACATGACGTATGTGGATTTTTTCTATTCTACAAGTGACAACATATTCGAATACCTCTGTTCATTCCTTCTAATTCTATCTAGTCAAAATTTATCTTAATTTTTACGTCAAATTTGTATGTTAGGTTGGGCCTGGGAGTGGTTCCTACAGTCGCAACCACCTCTACCACCATTACCTCCGGATGTACCACCTCCATTTCTCCCTCTAGCTAGGAGGTGGGTTCTCCGGAGTGGATATGTACAAGATTACGATGCTCGGCATAATATCCCCCTTTGCAGGGATGTGTTGGATATGCTGGAGGGAGCACGGGTAAATGTGTACCTAAACTTACTTGGTATAGCTTCACATGTGTTGCACATATTCACGTTTTTTGTTGTTATTTGATAGTTCATCTGGATGCCATACAACAACGACTTGATAGGTAACCTGCCCGATTATTGCTCGGCCGGCCGACTAATTTGGAGCACTTCCATTCCACTGATGTGCCTTGATATTGTAGAGTATCATGCCAAGGAGTGGGTACTTCGACAGTTTGGACGTCCGTAGTATATACCGAGGGGGCCTACATGGTAGGCTACACATTATCATCGGGATGATCGTTCCAGGGTGGACGACGCTATGTAGCATAGCTAGAGGCACATGTCCATACTTGGGACCAGCGAGCTAACCTGATTTTGCCCCCCCCCCCCTTCCCCCTTCATAGTTTCAGACGAGACTATTCAACTCTATATGCCCTGGTATTGCCGCGTTACCCGACTTTTTGTCAGGAATCCCATTCATCAAGCTGGCAATCAGTACGTTCCATATGTCGGGTGGCACGAGGCCCTGGTATGTTTTCTATTATTACTAATTATATAACTGTAACTTAGTGCAATATCTGTAATTTACATTTTATATGTTGTGCAGGCTATTGGACTACATGTAGTCTACCATATGGGACTACAGATGCAGCAGCATGCCGGCGAGGGAGAACGACCGACATCTTGTAGGGGTGGCTGCCCGGACACTGCAGCGAGCTCGAGAGGACCAGCACTTGGGACACGACCCTGCTTATGTTGCGCCATAGAAGTACCAGTGAGGCATGGGTGTCGCACAAGGGGGTGCCCGATGAGGCAGGGGTGCCACACGGGGTCGTGGTGGGAGGCGAGGAGGTGGTCTCCAGTAAGGGGGCGTTGAGGCCCCTGTTGATGATGTTGATGCTGATCTGCCGGGTAACCTACATGAGCCACACGATTATCCCAGCAGATGTCGTCATACAGCCTTGGGATGCAGCTCACTCCAGGGACTTCACAGGTGACCTCGTCAGGTCCATTATTGATCACGGGAACGGACCTTACCGGAGAGGATTGGGATGCATACTTCCCAGGCCCATCGACCGTTGCTGAGGATCTCCCCACCCAAGATTTGGATAGTGGGCGACGACTGAGTTATGGCTCATCATCACAGGCGCAGGTATGATTTTATTAGTATTAAATTTTACATTTGTTTTTAATTTTCTCATTTATTTTCTGTAACTTTATTAATTTTCTTATTAAGGCTTCATCCCCGCCCATTACGGAGGCCCTGCGTGCTATGCTGACATGGCTGCGACAGATGATTATATTCAGGAGCCCAACGAGAACATGGTAAGACAATCTAAATTATTGTGACTTAATATATACATTATTATACTAAGCTGGCTTATTCTTCTGTAGGTTTCTACTGGACCGACGACCCCTTTTACCGATCCTGCCAGCACCACTGATGATCATGCTCGCATCCTACTATAAATAGGCGAATTGATGAGGATGATCCTGATAGCATAGCCGGGAAGGATGGGATGCGCCTCAGGCCAGCGGGTGCGTTGAAGCACACAGGATGTAGGACGCATTGATTTTCTTTTTCTTTTTTGTATTTTATGTAAATAATAACAACAATTTATGTTTACACTATGTGCATTATGTTTTTATTTCACTGTTCCTTCTTTATTTTAATACTACAACACAAACACAAACATAGCAAATTAACATAATTAAAATTCAGTACAACTAATGAAAATACATGACACGGGAAACATAAAAAATAAAGTAGTACACTCAACACATACATGTCATTGTTTAGTCACTGTCACCCGTTAATTTTTGCTCCAACCACTTAAATTTATCTTCCAGCTTATTTTTTTCCAATTCTGTCTCTTTCAGTATCTCCTTCAACTCCGCAATTTCTTTTTTATAATCTCTTGCATATTCCCACTGTTTTAAAGTCAAATTATGAAGAAACTGCAAAGATTGTTTGTAGCATTCCTGATTACAGGGATCATCAATCCATACCTCAAAATTGCAAAAAGTTTCGTCAGGAACCCTATAAAACTTGTTCACACACATCCCGTAGCGGCGTCCAACTTCACCATCATCCTAACATTCATTCATCATGCATTTTTTTCCGCACTCGCACCTTGGTACATAAAGGCGTTCAGACATTTGTTAAAGCGTAAAAAAACCTTGCTTTTATGGAAGGTTTTTCTATTGGTTATTGTTAAGCGCAGAAAATAACTAGAATACGCCCCTTATTTATAGGCAAGGCAACACACATAACGTAGTATTTAACTGCGCTATATATATTCACATAACCTAGTATTTAACCGCACTATGTTTTGCGTGTTAAAGATTCTATTGGATACAAAATAACTTTTTCTCGGGCGGGTAGCTTTTCAGTTCGACAAGATAACACACATAACGTAGTATTTAACCGTGCTATATATATTCACATAACGTAGTATTTAACCGCGCTATATTTATTCACATATTTATCAAAAAACCTACCTTTAACTCAACTATTTTTGAACTATATTTATCAACTATATTCTCATAATGTGCTCGCCGCCTGTATTTCTCAAATCTCTTCATCGGAAGTGGCATAAATTCAACACCCTTTCCATCAATGACGTTGCAGCTGCAGCCCTTTCAACAAACCTCTCTGCCATCTGCTTGAATCACATCCGCACCATGGCAGTGACAGGCAATACTCTTGCCGACTTCAATAACCCATTGAAAGACTCTAACACGTTTGTATTTGGAATTCCCCTTCTTCTTCCACCATCCGCATGCAAAGTCCATTTGTGAAGCTCATGTCGCATCAACCAATGATAGGCTCTCTCGTCTTCCTTCCTGATAGATTCCATGTGCCTCCGGAATTTATACTCTTGGTGGTCTATTGCTGCCATCCACATCAAATCATGCAGTTCCTTGTTGGGATGTGCCTTCTGAAAATTGGCCTTAAAGTGCCTCACACAGTAACAACGATAGGCATAAGGTTCTTTCCATGCAGGAAAGTTCTCTACAGAACTTAAGATACCACCATGCCGATCAGATATTAGACAAATACCGGAATGCTGTTGACAACGTGCTATTTCAAATGGTTTAAAAATAACGTCCACGTCTCTTGGCTTTCATTGGCACAAATAGAAAAATCTAGAGGAAATATTTGTCCATTAGCATCTTACTGCAACGACTATCAACAGCTTGATATCATACTTTTCATAGACATGAGTGTCGTCTATGGATATTACCGGCCATCAATGCGAAAAACCATCAATTGCTAGTTTAAATGCCCAGAACACGTAATTGAATATATATTATGGTTTTCCCGGACTCCTCTCAAGATTTCATTCAACAACCGTCCCACGGTTAAAGTGTTGCAGTGCGGCCATGTACCTGGGTAGAGCTGCAAATGACTTATCCCAGTTACCATAAACAGTTTCAAACGCACGTTTGCGCCCGAGAAATGCCTTTCTTTTCGTAATGGTATGGCCATATTCCTGGTGGACTGATGTAATGCACTCTTTGATTTTATACCTTATGGACGCTTCAAGGTGTGGAATAAGGACAAGAGAAATCAAGTCAATATCCAAGTTGTAGTGATTCCCATTGAATGTGTCCATTTTACATATGTGGGTGGAAATGTATTTACCCACTTTCCACAGACATGTGTTCTTCTTGGTCGCATGCAACATTCAATGACAACCCGTAAACCATCTGCGGAAAACAACCTTGTATACCTCCGGAGTTGACTCCCATACCGTCATCTCACGACACTCTTTTACGTTGTACATTTTTGCCGCCCTGCTTAGGCACGCTTTATCAGGAAAAGACATGCCCTTTGCCAGCACCGTTGGTATAGAATCATCTCACATTGCTGTCCGAATTTCATCAAAATCCCTTGTGAGGGCGTCCACATCTGGCATACTTCACAACTTATCGAGGTAGGGAATCTTCCTTGAATGAAACGACACTTGGGACTCGTACACTCTTGGTCTAACGGGGGGTGCAACATACTCCCTCGTCAAATCAGGTCCTTCATTCTTTTCCTCCTCATTACCATCCTCATGAGGGAAGGGTGTGTCGTCTCCGGAATCATCGGCATTATTTTCATAATCACTGTTATCTTCCTCACTCTGTGCAACTGCCATATCCCGATTTAATATGTCATCTTCGGCAATTAAGTGAGGACAGGTGGTTCAACTTGCTCGTTTTCACTGCACAAACAACAAAATAATAAGCTACTGAAATTAATTAATGCTTTTCATATAGCTGTATCACTTCACTTACAAGTCGTAATGTGTTGACATTCCATGATGGACATTTTCATATTGGTGATGACTTGTAAGATTCATATCTGGACGGTACCCCCTGTGGAATATATTAGTGTTAATACAAATTCAATACAACAAAAATATACATCATAACACAAAGGAAAATTGAAGTTCACCACTCGTCTTGTGGATTATGTAAAGCAGGAGAGAAATTATTCCCTCGCTGCTCATTCGCCGGTGGTGATAAGTTTAAATCAAGGAAAACTTTTTCATCTGGAACCTGTCCGGCAAAAACTGCTCCAGAATAACCACCTGATGACTGGGGGTTATCCCTACTATGCGCAACCTCATTATTGGGAACGTCTTCAACCTTGGCGTACATTTTCAACATTTTTATTACAAGAAATTTCCGGTATTCATCGGGAGACCTAAAAAAATCCCTCAAAGTTTCATCATCGTCGATGTTAAACTCAACGTAACAAACAACCCCTTGCGAAATGACGGAATACAGATATCTTCCGGTTACTTTAAGGTTCACCTAAGTTTCCTTACACTCATTTTATTACATAAAAACGATATCAATCTATTGTACTCCATTGTAAGTGGCAATTTAACATGATACTGTGGAGATAAATTATAACTCATAGATTTATTCTCCACCACAACCTCACCCCTCAATATAATGAAATCCTTATTTTTCGCTCTTCAGACATTATGAAAAAATGCTTGAGAATTTAACAAGAAGAAAAGTTTGAACGGGAGTTAGAATATTTTTTGAATGGATTTTTGTAAAATCGTAACGCCTTGAAATAAGGGAATGCCTAGCTCGAGAGGCTGAATTTTTTGAGGTGTAGCTCTCTTTTATACCCATTTGAATTATTGTTATGTCAGTTAAACGCATGATACTTATTGGTGGGCCCACAAACAGGTATAACGCAGTTTACATTAGCGTTATATATGTATAGCGCTCTTTTAAAGAGCGCTATACTTTAACGGCCAAAACCCCGTTAAAATATAGCGCTCTTTAAAAGAGGGTTATATGTAGAATGGTCACTCTTATTTTTTTATACTTATTTCCGTCCTACTTGACAAAAAGAACCACATTTAGGTTCTGGACTCCTGCATTCTATCGCGCCTGGCAGCCCGTCCGCGGATTCAACCACGGATTTTCAACTCTTCACTACCTCTCTTCACGAGCTGCTTCGCGTCCAGGTCCGCGGTCGCGTACCTGCCCTTTGTGTTTTTGCTTGCTTTTCTCGCTCTTTTTCACCCGGGATATCCATTGATTAGCCTTGTATGTTCATAATGACTTCAAAACACCCTTTATCTTCCCCTTAGCTTGGAGTGGCTCCTGCAAAACATAAATTTCTCAATTAGAGCATTTTGTTATCTTTTAACATTCCAACATCAATAAAGTGCAGTTAAATTAGAATGTAAATAGCGTCTAAAATACGTAATTATAGGCTACTATCACACTTCGAATCTCCGCCAAATTCTTTCAAAATTGAGATATTAACTTCAAATGATATTCCCAATCATTTGCAAAAATACCTAATCTAAACAAATAATAATTTCGCAAAATCTTTTTTTTTTGTGGGTAATTAAGATTTTGCTTGCCACCAAATTTGAAATTACTGACCATAGCTGAAGCTATCCCAGCCAGTTATCCAAAAGTAAACATCTAGCTAGACAAAGTCACTATGTCTTTACCTTAGAGATTTGCAGCACACCTCCTAGGGAGGGTTTTTCAATTCTCATGCAAGTTACAGAAAAATATGAAAATACCTAATCCATCACCAAAAAGGAGCTAAAAACACCATGATTGAACAAGTTTCTTAATCCCTATGGATACTCTAACATTACATATAGGCAAAATAGCCTCCGGACCACTTAAACTTGTACTGTTTGTTAAGCCGATAGATAAACTTATAAGTTTTTCATTTGAACACTTGTACTTGACGGAATGAGTACTAATAAATACCTCAGACCATTGACCATGCTTAGTGAACTTTGTCTTGGGTATTGCTTCATTTTTAATAATGAGATATTTCCAAAGTACTCCAGGCTCATCTCCCAGGTTGAAGATAGATTTGCCTGATCAAGCTCTTACCTTCTTTCGGTGTAACATAAACCTGCTTCCATGTTTCACTAGCTTCTATAATTTTTCTCACCCTCCAAGACGCTTGTTGTATAAATACCAGGGGTGACAATTTGAGCCACAAACTCATTCAACCCGTCCAGAAATTAATGGGTTGTGCTACAAACATTTTGGCTCATGGGTCTATTTGGGCTAGACCCAAGTTAACCCATTATTTTTTAGGGAAACTACCAGCTATGTCCATTTATAAGTAGATCTTTACAAAAATTGGCCAATTCATAAAATATTACTAATATTAGGCCAATATTACTAATATTAGCCAATTAGCTATTTGTAGCAAAAAAATGCCAAATTTTTGCTTTGTTTTGAGTATTATTAGAATATATTTGGTACAAATTAAGGAGCTTGAATCTCAATTTTGGTATGATTTGGTGAAGTTTTGAGGTGGTTTGAATTGAAAATTCGAAGTACAAAACTGAACATGAAAAAATGATATGTGTATCATTTGTGTATCACATGTATATCCATGTATACATGTGTGTGAGATACATGTGTGATACATGTTTGATACATGTGTCGTAGAAGATTTTTTTGAACTTGATTTAATTACGAATTTTGATACAAAACTAGTTCAAATCATCTCCAATATTTCTCAAATTTTGTATATTGACTTATCTATATATTTTCAATAAATTTCAACTATACCCATTGAAAAAGTTTCTTTTTTGCTTAGACTTTTGGAGTATTGTATTTTTTTTTTTGTATTTCATCACCGTATTTGATTCCTCATCCATGAAATGTCCTTTCCGTCTTGCATCTAATGTTGCTAATCACGCTTAAAAATATGGAAGGTGATTTTTGCATGTGATTCTTTGATAGAGACCCTATTTATTTGGTTTTTCAAATTGTGTTAGCTAGTTTTGGTAAGTCTATGACTAATGGCTAAAGGTTGATAAGTTGATATTTATTTGGGACATTTGTGTAAGTTTCCCTATTTTTTATAGCCCATTCTGACCCATTAAGCAGCCCAAATATAACCCATGAAATTCACCCAAAACAAAGGGATCTCAACCTAACTTATCTAGAAATTTACTTAGTTGTTTATGTGATTACAATTTTTTTTTGGTATTTTCATTTTTTATTTTTTTATTTTTCTGCACCACCCACCCTACAGCCTACCCCTAACCCTTACCCCCCCCTCCCGTACGTTAACCCCCTTATTTTTTTAATGTATTTTTAATTTTTAATTTTTTTATTTTTCTGTACCACCCACCCTATAGCCTACCCCTACCCCTTACCCTCCCCCTGCGCTAACTCTTTCAATTTATTTTTTTTACTTTTGTTTTTGTATTTTTAATTTTTGTTTTCTGTTTTTTATTTTTTCGTTTTTCTGTACCACTCACTCACCCCAACCCAACCCTTCCCCTCTACCAACCTGCAACGTATTTTTCAACTTACACATTTTAAGGTAAAAGGTTTTTTTATGCAAGATGAGCACGATTCTAAAAAATATGGGTCAAGTTGGGCGGGTTGGATTATGACTCATTATTTAGCCCATCTTAGCCTAAGTACACTTTGGGCTGGGTTGCGCAATGACCCATTTATTGACCTAACTCATCTTGACCCACCCAAATTCAGCCCAACCCGCCCATTTATCACCCATAATAAATACATTTTCCAAGTCATGCCCTCTTATATAATATGTATCAATCCACTTGATCCAAAGTTTGTCCTTTTTATGAGCCAAGTCCTAATACTTTTTATTGAAAGATGTTGTGTTCCATAACTGTAAATTTTGCAACAAAAAAAAATAAAAAATCAAATTTATTGCTTTAAAATTTTTTAATGCCTGTCAATGAAGTTTGAACTTATGTCTTCACATTTCGTCGGCCCTTAAACTTTGCCAAAATTCAAATTAGCCAAAAGTGGAGAAGATTCAAAGGTTTATTTTATATTTCTTATGAAAGATTGAAAATTCAAGGAGTGCATTGAATTGTACAAATATACTATTAATTTTAAATTAGTTTGGCAAAATTAATGGGCTAGTATATTTTATAGAGGAAATTACACAAGATGCCTACGTCGACCATTTATATTATCCGTTTCTACCAATTTTTTAAATAATTACATAAATTGCCTAAACGATCAAAACAAATTACCCGCCTACTAACAACTCATCACTTAATCCATGAGACCCATATACAAATATTTAATGAATTATTTAACTCTCTTGTCCGCTTGTTTGTTATTAAATTTCAAGGATTCATAGTTAAATCCTTATATAGCCACCAACTGCCACGTAACTTGTAAAAATTATGCGGGGCACTTTATTTGGTCGCCCCCATTTAATCTATACCCGTTTTTTTAAAAACTTTTAACTTGTATCCACTTTTTAAATAACTTCAGCTCTCTTTCCCTCGCTGAGCTGAAGTTCACCAGTTAAGCTGAAGTTCGCCAGTTATAAAGACAAAACTTAAGCATACAGGGTTGAAGTTCCCCAGTTACAAAGACAAAACTTCAGCTCTAGAGCTGAAGTTTTCCAGTTACAAACTTCAGCATAGAGCTGAAGTTCCCAAGTTATAAAGACAATTACAAAGACAAAACTTCAGCTCTAGAGAACTTCAGCTCTAGAGCTGAAGTTTTGTCTTTGTAAACTAGGGAACTTCAGCCCAGTATGCTGAAGTTTTTTTCTTTATAACTGGGGAACTTCAGCCCCGTATGCTGAAGTTCCCCAGTTACAAAGACAAAACTTCAGCTCTAGAGCTGAAGTTCCCCATTGTAACTAGGGGAACTTCAGCTCTAGAGCTGAAGTTTTTGTCTTTATAACTGGAGAACTTCAGCCCCGTATGCTGAAGTTCCCCTGTTACAAAGACAAAAACTTCAGATCTAGAGTTGAAGTTCCCCATTTACTATAGCTGAAGTTGCCCAGTTACAAAGATAAAAACTTCAGCTCTAGAGTTGAAGTTAGTTCCCTAGTTACAAGACAACAACGAAGTTCGCCAAGCTACTTCAGGCCCGTCTACTAGAATGCTGAAGTTTTGCGTGATTGCCTTTGCTACTTCAGCCCCGCATGCTGAAGTTATGCGCAAAAGAGGGTACGGATGCAATTTTTTTTACAAAGCGGGTATAAGTTAAAACGTGGCACAAAAAGCGGGTAGGGATGCAAAAGGCTCCACGTAACTTTTCTTGACTCCAATCCATTTTCGTTTGCTAACTAACCTTTTCTTCTATTTACATGTAGGTTAGGTCCTTCACTCATCAACTTGTAACTTAATATATCCAAGGTTGTTTAATTTGTTACGCTCATTAATGCCATATATCTCAGATTTAGCTATATTATATTCTTAAATTAAATTTAGTCCAAAATAATTATAAAAATTTGTGGGGCAGACAAGTCTGATTTCAATGAAGTATCAAGTTAAAGGTAATATCAGGGAGTATACTCTTACAATTAGGTCTTTTTAGAATTTTTTGAAATTTTTATTAACAACTGATATTATTTCAGCTTAATAATTGAATTAAAAAAAATCTTTTTAAAACTCTTTGCACAATTGTATACGCTGTTGGTATAGCTATATACTATACTGGTATCATATGTTAGTTGGAATATTTTTTTGTTGTATTAGCTGCATTTAATTGGTACATTATTTGATTTTTCTTTAGTAATAGTAGAACAATACATTATCTTGAATATTTTTAATTTTCCTTTATGCATGTGTATTATGTAATCATTTGATTTTGATTTTTTCTTTATGTGTTTTTTTTATATAATAGTATCATGGTACAATATCTTGAAATACATTATTATATTAATATGTGGTACATTTTTTTTCTTGATTCTTCTCTTTATGCATGTGTATTATGTAATAGTAGTATAGTCATATATAGTTGCCTAGATTAATTAGTAAAACTGTATACCCTATTGGTATAATTACATGTCATATTGGTATCATATGATAGTTAGAATATTTTTTTGGTTGTTTTAGCTGTATTTTTAAGTGAATTCTATTCTGAAATGATTTATCCGATCATGTTTTGCTGTGTTGGATTTTCTTGTACCTATAGTCATAGATTTTGTGTATTATGTAATAGTTTTTATATTTATATGCAGTTGTTGCAACGATCTTGTACAACTATATACCATATTAGTATAGTTATATACTATATTGGTTTCATATGCTAATTGAATTATTTTTTGGTTGTATTAGCTGCATTTAATTGGTACACTATTTGATTTTCTTTTAGTAATAGTATTATAGTACAATATCTTAAAATACTTTATTTATTAATATGTGGTACACTATTTTTTTATTTTTCTCTTTATGAATGTGTGTTATATAATAGTAGTATAGTCATATAGTTGTCGAGAATTAACCAGTAAAATTGTATACCATGTTGGTATAGTTATATGCCATATTGATATCATGTGGTAGTTTGAATATTTTTTTAGTTGTTTTAGCTGTATTTTTTAGTGAATTCTATTCTGAAATTATTTACATGAACATGATTTGCAGTGCTGGAATTTTTTTGTGTCGATGGCCATATATTATGTGAATTCTCCCCCTAACTGGAAGATCATTTCGAGATCTTCGAACATATTCGAGGGTTCAATGTTACTATTGTAACTTCGGCCAACACAGAAGATGAGACTTTACCACCGTGGAGCGGCTTTTTGCAAAAAGATGAGGGGGAAACTCAGTAAGATGTCGGAGAAGCGAAATATACGAGATCACAAATGTAGATTGCTCGCGGCTAAATATGAATTGAGACAAAAGCATTATGTAATAGTTTTTATAGTTATAGGGAATTGTTGGAACGATCTCATACAACTATATACCCTGTTAGTATACGAAATAAGCAAGTTGCTTTGCGAATATTTAGCTTGCAATGCGAGCATGTAATTTTCTCATACTTTTATTGTATCCTTTAAGTATTGGTACAATAGTATAGTCGCATATAGTTGTAGCAATATTCTAGATCAATCATATACTCTGTTGGTATACATGTATACCATATTGGTATCACATAGTACTAGAATTTGCTACTTATATTTTTGTTGCATTTTTTAATATTTTATTATTATTTCTATTCTAACTAATATATATGAAGATTTGATGGCCGTAGATTATGTTTTCTTGCTCCATAATTGGTTGTGTTACTGCTAATAGTAGAGTGTGTACTGATATTCGTGAGGAAGGAGATCAAGGTTTGCATGCAATCACGTGGAGTTAGAAAAGGAACAAGAAATAAAGAAAAAACTAAAAAGAAAAAAATAAAGAAGGATTCAAATTTTAGTGTGAAATAAGTTATAGTAAAAATAACAATAATACGATTTGGGCAAAAATAAATGAATAAAAGAGAAAATAGAAAAAAACAAGAAGAAAACGAGAAAAAAGAAAAGGAGAAAAGAAAGAAAAAAAGGAAAAAAAGGAAAAAAGCATAGAAATAAAAAAGAATTGGAGAAAAAAAGAGAAAATTCCTCATAAAAATTACTATGGGTAGGAAATGTAATTAATTTTATGGATAGAAAAAAAAATAGGTAGGCAAAAGTAAATAGTTTTATTTTTGTAGGTAACTTGTGTGATTCTCTCTATTTTATAATTATTTTGGAATATCCAATCCATAATTTGGGGATATATTTCAACTTCAATCGTCAGCAAAGTGACGGAGTAATGGAAATTGTAGAACAAATATCAAAGGAAAGAAAATGGGAAAGAGTAAAAATGATAAATTATATAGCAACTTATAATTAAGTTAAACTTCAATATCGACGGATAAATAAATATTAAAAATAATATAGATAAGTAAAAAAATAAGAGTGAATGTGAATTGCCTGAGAAATCTTGTAAATTATTCGAACTTGAATGAGCTCAAGTTGATCTTATACCAATACTAGCATGTTACTAAATCTCACCAAAAAGTACAAAATTCGGTGAAAATGACCATTTAAGTGAATTAGGTAAATATGAATGAATTTTTAATTTAGTGGCCAATTACCTAAAATATAGTGGCCATCTGAGCCATCAACTTCATTTTCATTTGGTGGTATCTAGTTAAATTTTACATTTTATTATATTTTCCTGAAATATTCTCTATTTGCTTTTGCTCTGATTGCTTCCAAGTATGTAATGCTTCTCTTAAAAGTTGCATTAAGTCAAGCGACAACATAATACACTATGGACTGTAGTAGTGTGGTTGGTTCATCACGAAGATAAAAAATATTTTAAAAAAAGGAAGAAACCGAGTTGTTATTTAGTTCCAAAAATTTTAATTTGATGCAGGGCGTGTTTGATATAACGGAAAATATTTTTTTAGAAAACCAATAGTAATCTTGCTCATTTTTCGGTGTTTGGTATGCAAATTAAGGAAAATAATTTCTCAAGAGTATTCATAAATTATAATTTAGATACAATAAACATAAAGCCATAAACTTTCGAATCAACAATCTTTCGAACTCACACATTTCATAAACTTCTGAATCGCTAAACTTTCGAACACGTAAACTCTATAATTTCTAAGCACGCAAACTTTCAAACACATAAACCTCCGAACTCATAACTTTGGAACTCGTAAAATTTCGAACCTATAAACTAAAAAATAAAAAAATCAGAACTGAAAATATATATTTTTTTAAAATTACGCGGGGGAGGGGAGGTGTTGGGTGGTTTACACCTTGATCTTTGTGCCATTATGGAATTCCTGCCCATTCTGGTACAAGCCTAAAAATGGTATCATTTCGAGGTAGCTTATACTTGGCCCATCGATGTTGTGTGATCTGGTTCTCGAGGTTTGCGCTTCTTCACTAGCCTCGAGCCCCATCTATCTTGATTCATCTGAACTCGACCTCGGGGTGACCTCTTCGAGCTTATGAAATCGGGCAAGCCTGATTTCGACCGTATACAGATAGTCCCCGCGTTTCTTAGAATAAAATGATAAGAAATGGTTTGAATCTCGGATTTCCGAAGTCCCTGATGATGAAATCATCCTCGTAACACATGCGTTGAAGTGAACGAAACGTCCCATCGGTTTGCTTCCCCAAAATATTAAATGCGCATAAGCGCTGGTCAGCCACTAGTGCCAATGAACAGTCGCCGATTTCCTATAAATACTTGGCCATTTGACTCATTGAGGATTTTTACTCTCGTTTGCGTCTGTTCCAATCTCTCCTTCTCCTCTTCCGCCACCGGTTCTTCCGCTTTCTTAATACTAAAAACCGCCAAATCTTATCTCCTTCCGCCTATTCTTACTAGAATCAATGGCTAAAACTTCTAAAGTTGTTCCCCAAAAAGAGGGAACCTCCTCTTCTTCCTCCCGCATGTCCGGTGGTAAGGCGCCATCCCTTCACGAAATCGTTCACGGCGGTTGTACCCTGAAGAAAGACTTCACCGTCGAAAATCTGCCTGATGTTCCCAGTCGATGTGAGCACGCTTCGAGATACATATGCTCGATAACAAAGAAACATCTTGATGATGTGAGGAAGGAATGTGGCTGGGGGGTCGAGGTCGTGATACAGATCCCCACTCGTGAAGAGGATATTACGACCCACGTGGAAGGGTTCTTAAGTGTATACACTTACCCCTTCACGTTGGGTCCCCTCGATCCAATTGTGATCGAATTTTGCAACAGATACCAGGTTACCCTGGGTCAAATCCACCCGTCTTTTTGGCGGATAGTGATGATGCTACGATTTTTATCAACAAGGTCGAGGGGCTCGAGTTCACCCTTAGCCATCTCATTCGTTTGTACCGGCCTCAACGATTCCGAGGACTAATGAAACTCCAACGCCGGTTGACCAAATCCTTCTTCTCCAGCAATGATGATGATAGGGATCTAGGCTGGATGAGCCGGTTCATCCGAGTGTAGACCTCCAATGTTATCACCGAGGAACAAAGGCCATTCCTCGAGAAGTGGAACTTCGACCGTAAGTGGAGCCTGTTTCCTTAACACCTTTCTGCATGTATTCTTTGCATGACGTTTTTTCCTTCATCAGCGGTCCCTTGGATGCCCCATGCAGTCCCCGATCTCGAGGACTGGGTCTGAAAGCTGGCTGCTACCTCATCATATGATAAAGCAAGTGGCGTGACTTGTCGAAGGGCAAATGGGAAGCAAAACACCATGGTAAAATCCTCGACACTCCTTTCTTCATTAAAGATTCTTCCTTCCTCACACTTGGATTTTATTTGTGCAGGTATTGGTGATTTTTTCGATATGAGACCGGCCCCTCTCGGGGAGAAAATAGATTCCCCAATCCCAAAACCAAAAAAGGACAACAAAAGGAAAAGGTCTTCGCAGCCCGAGGACCCTCAAGATAAAGCGGGGCCTGCTCAGAGGCGCAAGAAGAACGTCGCTCATGTGGATATAGATTTAGTCCACCAGTTTTTGGACGACAAGGCTTACAAGGTCGAAGATTCGTCTCTGATGCCTCGAACCAGAAAATCGGCTGAAGCTGCTAAGCCCTCTGAGCTAGAGATCACACCTCGAGGTGGAGAGACCTCGAGGGATGAAAAAGACAAAGCTCCTGAATCGACCAAAGTTACAATAGCTCTGCAGCCTCCGACAAGTACCACAAAGAAGGCAAGTTTCGAAATGCCCACGACCGAACAGAGCGCCTCGAGCGACCTCCCCGGGGCCTTGTCAATGGATCATTCTTCATCTTTACCAGCCTACTCTGAAGAAATAATAAGGGATGCACAAGCCCTGAAAATGCCCGAGTTAGGCGATTCACCTAGTGAGGATGATGTTTTCCAGGGTTGTTGCACTGGGGTCGATGAAGCCGAATTCAACAATGCGTCCTCGACCTTCGAAGAGGCTCAACGTCTCTTCTCTAAGGTAAGCCTCGAACTTTAATATTGAAATTTCCTTAACGTCACATTTTTCGTCCCTACTTGACTGTTCATTCCCTTTTCTTTATAGGCTTTTATCAAGTTCAAGGCCGAGCTGAGCCAATGTGAGGCTGAGCTAAACAAATCCTTGGGAGAGGAGAAGGACCTGAGGCTCCTTTGTGACCAAAAGGAGGAGGATCTCAGAAACCTTCGGTCAGAGTTGACCAAGGCTCGAGAATATGAGGACGAGCTCGAGAAGAAGGTCACTAACGTTTTGAAAAGTATGGACTTCCCTCACCTCCCAACTTCGGAGGCTAATACTTCGATGTCTCAGCTGCAACAGAAGGTGGAGATGCTGGAGCAACTTCGAGGTGAGATTGGTCGGGTCCAAGCCGAGTGCAATTAATGGAAAGGAAAGATGGACCTCCTGGTTGCGGCGAAGGAGGTTTGCTGAGATTGAAGTCAATCTTTTCAAGGGTGAAGCCGAAGTTGCTGAAGTCGGGGCTGAGGCCAGGAAGATTCATGTTACGGCTGATAAAACCATTTTCGTATACTTGAAGGACACCAAAGCTTCTCAAACAGAGCTAAGAGAGGCTGCTGCTCGGGAAAAGCGAAGTAACGACTACGCCAGGTGCCGATCTCGGAGGGAGAGTCTCGAGAAGGTACATGCTAGGGGCTTCGATCTTTCTGAGGAGATAGCCCAAGCCAAGGCGGATGAAGATGATGCCCTATTTCTCATCTCCTCCGATAATGATGATGATATCGAAGATGGCCAAGGCGGGTCCGAAGATGAAGAAGGGGCCGATGAAGAGACCACCCCGAGGGGGAAGTTGCCCCCGAGAGAGAAGCATTCCGGGAGTAGATGCTGCCCCCGAGGGCGGGGATGTTCCCTCGGTGTAGTTAGGGACTTCCTCTCTATATTTCCTTTTGTTGAACTCTTTGTACATACCATCTTTTGAATGTATATATAAAGAAGAATTTTCCTTAAATGTTTTCTCAATTTCTCTTGGTTTTTACTCTTCGAGCCGCATATTCAAGATTCTTCCTTGAGTGGTTCCTTAGTATTCTTTTTCCTTCACAATTTCTTGCACTAATTTCGTCCTTTGAATGATGCATTCGAGATTCTATCTCGGATGATTTCTTTGAAGTGGCCGAGGTTGGGTTCGAATAAGATTTGAACCTTCAGGATATATACCCTTAGTGTCGAATGATGATAGCCCTTCGAACAATATTCGAGAATGTTTGTTTGGGCTCGGGGTGATCGAACCCTTGGGTTCAGATAGGATGAAATTTCTAATCATTAGTGTGTCGGCCCTTAGGCTCTTTTAAGTTGGTCCTTGGGCTCTTTAGAAGCGGCTATACTTTTTCCCTTTTTGTCTAAATAATTAGTAAAAGAAATTCATACTTTAGTATATATTTTTTACACTCATTGGGTTTTTCGAGGGTTCGACGATCGGAACCCAGATTTTCCTAGCTCGTATGTGTTGAGGTAATTTAACACCTCGAAAGCAGATGTTATTGAAGAGTTTAAATTGTTTGGGGGATGATTTTATCGAAGCCCTTGCTTTGCCGAGGGTATCCTTATTTAACCGGTTTTTTAAAGTATCTGAAGGCCGTAGTTTATGGCAGAAGTCGGACATCTCCGAGCCGCGCTATTTTGGCCGTAGCCTTTTCTTATGACCGTAGTCTTTAATAAGGACGTATCCTTCGGGTATGTTCCTTGGAATTGTTTCTCGATAATATTTCGAATTTGTTCGAAATGTTAGTCCCCGAGTGCGATGACCTTGGACTTTACGTCGAGGGGTGCCTCTTTGAGGTCTTATGAGTTCGAGTTTACATGATTCAAACGTGTTGACTGTCGATGATATTCCTCGAGTAGTCGATATGTACTTGTGTTTCGGGTTTTGAACCTTTTCTCATGTGGAATTATAAGTATGGAGTAACAAATTTCTTCAAGACACAGTGTTGAATAGAAAGGGTGCTTCTTTAAAGAGATCTTACATATGTACATGTTTTGCGTTCGAGGCTCGATTATTCTATACGGACAAGGTCCCTCAGACTATTTGTCCCATTACAAGGTTTTCTTATCGAGACCTTCTTAGGCGTGAAGTATTTTTCTTGAAAATGCTATCCCCCGAGGGTGATGCACCCCAGTATTCGAGGTTGATTGACAATAAGCCTTGAATACTTGTTGAATCCCCCTTAGGTAGCATATAATTGTTGCCTCGTTAAAAACCTTGCCGGAAAAACCCGTTTGTGATAAAATACGATCTAAGGAAAAAAGAGTGCAACACATGCTTTAAAACCTAAGGTCTTCGAGTTGAAGGATGTTTCGTCGTCTTCGATCGAGCACCTGAAACAGTAGCTCGAGACTAGTGTTCATAGCCTCGTTATTTGACTCCTCGATTGCATGCTGAAACCTGACGCTTGGCTCCCCAACCACGACTGGAATCAATGCCTAGGAACCGCACACCAAAGAGAACGGAGTTTCTCCCGTGCTGGATTTCGATGTCGTTCTATATTCCCATAATACCTCGATCAACGCCTCTCTCGATTTCCCCTTAGCATCATTCAATCCCTTCTTCAAGTTTTTGATAATAGTTTTGTTTCTGGACTCGGCCTGACCATTTGTTTTTAGGTAATATGGTGTTGATAAAATCCTTTTTATTCTGTGTTCTTTGAGGAACTTTGTCACCTTGCTGCCAATAAATTGCTTCCCATTGTCGCATACTATTTCAGCAGGTATCCCGAATCGGCACATGATGTGGTCCCATATGAAGTCTATGACTTCATTTTATCTTGCTTTCTCGAAGGCCTGCGCTTCTACCCACTTCAAAAAGTAGTCAGTCATAAACAAAATGAACTTAGCCTTACCTGGTGCCTTGGGCAGGGGGCTTACGATGTCCATCCCCCATTTCATGAATGGCCACGGGGATAAGGCTGAATGGAGTTGTTCACCGGGCTGATGGATCATCGGTGCAAACCTTTGGCATTTGTCACATTTTCGAACAAACTCTTTAGTATCTTTATCCATGTTTTCCCAATAGTATCCAGCCCTAATAATTTTGTGAATCAAAGAGTCAGCGCCGGAGTGGTTCCCACAAGTGCCTTCATGGATTTCTCGCAAAACATAATCGCTGTCCCACGTTACCTAGCATATGGCTAATGGTCCATCGAAGGTCCTCCTGTACAATGTTCTATTTTCATCCAGTGCGAATCGGGCAGCTTTAGCTCGTAGGGCTCTCGATTCTTTATGATCCGAAGGGAGCTTTCCGTGCTTCAAATACTCGACATATTTGTTCCTCCAATCCCAAGTCAAACTTGTAGAGTTTATCTCATCGTGACCTTCCTCGACCACAGACCTCGACAACTGAACAACAGTCACCGAGACAACATCATCTTCTTCGACTGGCAAACCCAAATTTGCAAGTGCATCAGACTCACTATTTTGTTCCCGACGTATATGATCCAACATCCACTCCTTGAAGCGGTGCAATGTCACCTGCAACTTGTCTAAATATTCTGCATCCTATCATCTCGAACCTCGAAACTTTTGTTCACTTGGTTCACTACCAACAGAGAGTCGCATTTGGCTTCAATGATTTCTGCTCCCAGGCTTCTGCCTAATTCGAGACCTGCAATTATGGCCTCGTACTCGGCCTTATTATTAGGTAATTTAGAAGTTTTGATAGATTGTCGAATAGTGCTACCTGTAGGTGGTCTTAAAAAAATGTCGATCCCGGACCCCTTCACATTCGAGGCACCGTCTGTGAAAAGGGTCCATACACCCGTCGATGTACCTGACTTTAGTAGAAGTTCCTTCTCTACTTCGGGTACGAGGGTAGGAGTGAAATTAGACACAATGTCAGCTAGAATTTGAGTCTGATAGCCGTTCGAGGTTGATATTCAATATTGTACCCACCGAGCTTGATTCACCATTTGGCCAATCGGCCCGATAACTCGGGCTTGTGCAAAATAATCCGAAGTGGATAAGTAGTTAATACACATATAGGGTGACATTGGAAATGTGGTTTCAATTTTCTAGATGCACTTATTAATGCAAGTGCTAACTTCTCTAAATATGGATACCTGGTTTCAGCATCTCCTAGGGTTCGACTTACATAATAAGTAAGAAATTGTGTACCTTGCTCCTCCCGAATTAGCATGCCGCTTACCGCTAACTCGGACACGGCCAAGTATAAGTATAATTTCTCATCCGCCTTCGGAGTGTGAAGCAGAGGTGGGCTGTATAAGTACCGTTTTAATTCTTCCAACGCTTGTTGACATTCCGGGGTCCATGTGAAATCATTCTTCTTTTTGAGCAAAGAGAAGAATTTGTGACTCCGATCCGATGACCTCGAGATAAATCTGCCCAAAGCAGCTATCCGCCCGGTTTACCGTTGTACGTCCTTCACATTGTTCACGATGGTGATTTATTCAAAGGCTTTAACTTTGTCGAGGTTGAACTCGATCCCCCTATTTGATACCATGAATCCCAGGAACTTTCTCGAGCCGACTCTGAAAGCGCATTTCTCGGGATTAAGTTTCATGTTGTATTTTCTCAGGACCTCAAATATTTCCCGCAAATGAGTCAAAGGGTCCTCTAAGCGCAGGGACTTAACTAGCATATCATCGATGTAAACTTCTATTTATTTACCTATCTGTTGTTCGAAAGTTTTATTAACTAGGCGTTGGTATTAGCTCCCGTATTTTTTAGCCCGAAAGGCATTACATTGTAGCAATATTTTCCATACCTAGTGATAAATGAAGTATTTTCCTAGTCCTCCGGGTTCATTTGAATTTGGTTGTACCTGGAGTAGGCATCGAGAAAAGTAAGGATCTCGTGGCCGGCCGTGGCGTCGATCATACGATCGATGTTAGGCAGTGGAAAGGAGTCTTTAGGGCAAGCCTTGTTCAAATCTTTATAATCTACATATATTGTAAGCTTGTCTCCTTTTTTAGGAACCACGACCACATTGGCAAACCATTCGGGATATTTTACTTCCCTAATGGACCCTATTTTGTGAAGTTTAGTTACCTCGTCCTTTATGAACGCATGTTTTACCTCGGACTGCGTCCTTCTCTTTTGCTTTATCAGTTTAAACCTGGGGTCGAACTTAGCCGATGTGTTGTTACCTCCGGCGGTATCCTTGTCATGTCTAAATGGGACCACGCAAAACAATCTATGTTATTGATAAGGAATTGAATGAGTTTTTCCTGAGTTCGGGGGTTAATCCCGTTCCCAGGTATACTTTTCACTCTGGAAGATGTTCGATCAATATCACCTGCTCCAGTTCCTCGACCGTGGACTTTATTGCATCTGATTCCTTGGGAGCAACAAAGGCTCGAGGGTGAGGAAATATTTTTCTTCGTCCTCGAGTACCTGTTCCTCGGATTCAGTCGAGGTTGTGGTATGTGATTGCTATTTATCCATCTTCTTGTCTTTGATGTTTGATTTCTCCGAGGTTGAAGGTGTCGGTGCTAGTGTCAAATCATGAACTGCAAACATCTCCTTTGCTGCGTGCTGCTCCCCATAAACTGTTTTCACACCATCTTTTGTTGGAAACTTCATCATCTCGTGAAGAGTCGATGGTACCGCCCTCATGTTGTGGATCACGGCCTTCCGAGCAATGCATTGTACCTCATGTCACCTTCGATGACATGGAATTTTGTGTCCTGGATGGTCCCGGCCACATTCACGAGCAGGACGATCTCACCCTTCATTGTTTCGCTAGCCATGTTGAAGTTGTTTAAGACTCGAGATGCTGGTATGATTTGATCTAGCATCCCGAGCTGCTCTACGACTCTCGACCTGATTATGTTGGTCGAGCTACCTGGATCCACAAGAACATGTTTAACTTGAATTTTATTTAGTAAAATATAAATTACTAGGGCGTCGTTGTGGGGCTGAAAGAGGCCTTCTGTTTCCTCATTGTTGAGTGTAACGTTGCTTTCGAGCATGTAATCTCAGGTCCGTTTCTCTCTTGTAATCAACACTTTGGTGCATTTGAAAATAGGTCCCTGTGTGATGTCGACCCCACCAACGATCATGTGGATGATATGATAGGGTTCTTCCTACTCATTCTTTATGTTGGCGTCTCTTTCTTTGAAGTGATTTTTGGCCCTCTCACAGAGGAACTCTCGAAGGTGACCTTCGTTGAACAACCGAGCTACCTCTTCCTCAATTGTCTATAGTCCTCGATTATGTGGCCATATGTACCATGATATTTACACATCAAGTTAGGATTTCTTTGAGAAGGGTCAGTTTGTATAGGCCTGGGCCACCTAGTATCTTTAATCCTTCCGATGTCCGAAACGATAGCTGAGGCATCGACGTTGAATTTATACTCTGATAATCGAGGTGCTTCTGCGGGATCAGTGTACTTGTCAAATCCATTCTTACTCATGAGTNGGGGGGGGGGGGGGGGGGGGGATTGCGTCCCATACTGCTGCTTCTTCGATCCGAAACATATGACAGGTACCTTCCTCTATTTGACCTCGGTTCTATGTCATTATCCTCGAAGCCCTTAGTGCTAACCTGTTCGGGTGAACTGACCCCAAGGGGGCTCCCAAATGGTCGTCCTCGACCCTGATCTTTGATTGGTAGTGATTATGCACGTCTTTCCATGTAACAGTAGGATATTCAACCAGATTCTGCTTCAACTGCCGTGATGCAATCGAACTTCGCTCATTCAACCCTCTTGTGAAAGCTTGAATGGCCCAATCATCAGAGACTGGTGGTGACTTCATTAGTCCCATCTGAAATCGGGACACGAACTCCCTCAACATTTTATTGTCCCTTTTTTTAATCTTGAAAACGTCCGATTTTCTAGTTGCGACCTTTATAGCTCCAGCGTGTGCCTTTACAAATGAATCTGCCAACATGGAGAATGAATCGATAGAGTTCGGGGGCAAGTTGTGATACCAAATCATTGCTCCCTTCGATAAAGTTTCCCTAAATTTCTTCAGCAAAACGGACTTGATCTCGTCTTCCTCTAAGTCGTTTCCCTTTATACAACATGTGTATGTAGTGATGTGCTCATTAGGATCTGTTGTCCCGTTGTATTTGGGTATGTCCGGCATGCGGAACTTCTTTGGAATAGGCTTCGGGACTGCACGCGGGGGGAAAGGCTTTTGTACGAACTTTTTGGAATCCGCTATCTGGTTGACTCGGGAGTTGTTTGTATCCACCTTTTTGTCATTATATTATATGCTCTTTTTTCCTGATTCGATACTTTTGGTGAGTTCCTCGATCATTCTCATGATTGCAGGGTCAGTCCTCGATCAATTATCATTCGACCTCTCGGGCACCGGCTCAGTTCGATGAGTGGTTTTGGCTCAGTCACGCTCAGAGTTTTTTGATGGCTTTGTAGTTGAGCAATAGCATTCTGATGAGCTTATAGCATTTTGAAGATTACTTGGAGGCTAACTCCCCCATCTCCTAGACCATGCGTTCCTTGACCACCAGGTCGGGCCTCCCTGCGTATACTCCCTCCGATGTCTGAACTTAAGTCCACATTTAGAGCAACGCGCTAACCAACATCAACTGGTTCTACAATCAGCACTACCCCGGGGTTAAGCAGTGGTACACCGGCCCCTGAAGCAACTGCATTGTCATTTTCTCCGTGAAATCCGAACCATCACTTCCGTGCATGGGTGCGTTTTGTGAGTTCGACATATTTCAACCTGAAAACAAAGAGTCTTTGACAAGAACAAGTGTGAAAATAACGTGTGTTATCGAAATCAACATTGAAATAATCACTATTATCTTTATCCCCACAGTGGGCGTCAAACTGTTTACCCTAAAAATCTGAGTAACAATTAAACTTATGCTTGAGGTCTAAAAGATATGTAATTTAATCCAATACTGATTGATAATCGAGAAAATAAGTGTGTGAGTTAAGTGAGAAAGATAGATCAAACCAGTGTGTGACTAGGCCTCAACCTCTAGTCATGACAACCTCGAGAAGGCTTCAAATGAATAGTAGAATAAAGTAAAGAGAAACAAAAGAGCGAGCAGGGAATCTAATTTGTACAACTGTCTAACGGATTTGTAGGAATAGAAATCCATTATGGGATTTATTCCTTGATCTTTGTGTCATTACGGAATTCCCCCTCATTCTGGTACAAACCTAAAAATGGTATCATTTCGAGGTAGCTTATACTTGGCCCATCGATGTTGTGTGCTCTGTTCTCGAGGTTTGTGATTCTTCACTAGCCTCGAGCCCCATCTATCTTGATTCAGCTGAACTCGGCCTCGGGGGTGACCTCTTCGAGCTTATGAAATCAGGCATTCATTGGGTTTTTCGAGGATTCGACGATCGAAACCCAGAATTTCCTAGCTCGTTTGTGTTTAGGTGATTTAACACCTCAAAGGTTTATGTTATTGAAGCCTTTAAATTATTTAGGGGCTGATTTTATCGAAGCTCTTGCTTTGCCGGGGGTATCCTTACTTAACTAGTTTTTCAAAGTATTTGAAGGCCTTAGTTTATGGCAGAAGTCGGACATCTCCGAGCCGCGCTATTTTGGCCGTAGCCTTTTGTTATGACCG
This sequence comes from Nicotiana paniculata, assembly GCA_005239505.1. Classification (NCBI taxonomy): domain Eukaryota; kingdom Viridiplantae; phylum Streptophyta; class Magnoliopsida; order Solanales; family Solanaceae; genus Nicotiana; species Nicotiana paniculata. The sequence continues at coordinate 20,952 of ML343122.1, read as the reverse complement.
TAGTCTGTAATATGGCCGTAGCCTTCTGGTATGTTTCTTAGAATTTTTTCCCACTAATATTTCAAATTTTTTCGAAATGTTAGTCCCCGAGTGCGATGGCCTTGGCCTTTACGTCAAGGGGTGCCTCTTTGAGGTCTTACGAGTTCGGGTTTACATGATTCAAATGTGTTGACTGTCGATGATAGTCCTCGAGTAGTCGATATGTACTTGTGTTTCGCCTCTTGAGCCTTTTCTCATGTAGAATTATAAGTATGGAGTAGCAAATTTCTTCAAGACGCAAAATGTTGAATAAGGGTGCTTCTTTAAGTAGCTCGTACATATGTACATGTTTTGCCTTCGAAGCTCGATTATTCTATACGGACAAGGTTCCTCAGACCGTTTGTCCCATTATAAGGTTTTCTTATCGAGACCTTCTTAGGCGTGAAGTTTTTTTCTTGAAAATGCTAGCCCCCGAGGGTGATGCCCCCCAGTATTCGAGGTTGATTGAAAATAATCCCTGGATACTTGTTGAATCCCCCTTAGGTAGCATATAATTGTTGCCTCGTTAAAAACTTTGCCGGAAAAACCCATTTGGGATAATACCCGATCTAAGGAAAAAAGAGCGCAACACATGCTTTAAAACCTAAGGTCTTCGAGTTGAAGGATGTTTTGTCGTCTTTAATGGAGCACCTGTAATGAGTTAGTTTTGTATATAAATGGAAAAAAAGGACAAAATCATACCTTAGCAATAATATCGTTTGAGTAGCGATACATTCCAATTGTTTGGCAATTGATCACCTTCCATCGTGCTAAGTTTGTAAGATCCCTTTCCAACGACTCTGATGACTCGATACGGTCCTTCCCAATTTAGGCCTCATTTCCCTTCATTTGGGTCTCGAGTATTGAGGCTGACTTTCCTTAGAACTAAGTCCCCGACTACGAAGTGGTGAAGGTTTATCCTTCTGTTATATTACCTTTTGATCCTTTGTTTTTGTACGGCTATTCGAACAAGTGCAGCTTCTCGTTTTTCATCCAGTAGCTCGAGACTAGTGTTCATAGCCTCGTTGTTTGACTCCTCGGTTGCGTGCTGAAACTGACGCTTGGCTCCCCAACCTCGACTGGAATCAATACCTCAGAAAAATACACCAAAGAGAACAGAGTTTCTCCCGTGTTGGATTTTGATGCCGTCCGATATGCCCATAATACCTCAGGCAACACCTCTCTCCATTTCCCCCTTAGCATCATTCAATCTCTTCTTCAAGTTTTGGATAATAGTTTTGTTTTTGGACTCGGCCTGGGAATTTTCTCTTGGGTGATATGGTGTTGATAAAATCCTTTTTATTCTGTGTTCTTCGAGGAACTTTGTCACCTTGCTGCCAATAAATTGCATCCCATATACTATTTCGGCGGGTATCTCGAATCGGCACATGATGTGGTCCCATATGAAGTCTATGACTTCATTTTCTCTTACTTTCTTGAAGGCCTGCGCTTCTACCCACTTCGAAAAGTAGTCAGTCATCAAAACAAATGAACTTAGCCTTACCTGGTGCCGTGGGCAGGGGGCCTACAATGTCCATCCCCCACTTCATGAATGGCCACGGGGATAAGACTGAATGGAGTTGTTCACCGTGCTAATGGATCATCGGTGCAAACCTTTGGCATTTGTCACGTTTTCTAACAAACTCTTTAGTATCTTTCTCCATGTTTTCCCAGTAGTATCCAGCCCTAATAATTTTGTGAATCAAAGAGTCAATGTCGGAGTGGTTCCCACAAGTGCCTTCGTGGATTTCTCGCAAAACATAATCGATGTCCCCCGGTCCTAAGTATACGGACAATGGTCCATCGAAGGTCCTCCTGTACAATGTTCTATTTTCATCCAATGCGAATCGAAATGCCTTAGCTCGTAGGGCTCTCGATTCTTTAGTATTCGAAGGGAGCTTTCCGTGCTTCAAATACTCAACATATTTGTTCCTCCAATCCCAAGTCAAACTTGTAGAGTTTATCTCAGCGTGACCTTCCTCGACCACAGACCTCAACAACTGAACAATAGTCCCCGGGACAACATCATCTTCTTCGACGGACGAACCCAAATTCGCAAGTGCATCTGCCTCATTGTTTTGTTCCCGAGGCATATGATCTAACGTCTACTCCTTGAAGCGGTGCAATGTCACCTGCAACTTGTCTAAATATCTATGCATCCTATCATCTCGAACCTCGAAACTTTTGTTCACTTGGTTCACTACCAACAGAGAGTTGCATTTGGCTTCGATGACCTCTGCTCCTAGGCTTCTGCCTAATTCGAGACCTGTAATTATGGCCTCGTACTCGGCCTTATTATTAGTTAATCTAGAAGTTTTGATAGATTGTCGAATAGTGCTACCCGTAGGTGGTCTTAAAACAATGTCGAGCCCGGACCCCTTCACATTCGAGGCACCGTCTGTGAAAAGGGTCCATATACCCGTCGATGTACCTGACTTTAGTAGAAGTTCCTTCTCTACTTTGGGTACGAGGGTAGGAGTAAAATAAGCCACGACGTCTGCTAGAATTTGAGACTTGATAGTCGTTCGGGGTTGATATTCAATATCATACCCACTGAGCTCGATGGCCCATTTGGCCAATCGGCCCGATAACTCAGGCTTGTGCAAAATATTTTGAAGTGGATATGTTGTTAATACACATATAGGGTGATGTTGGAAATATGGTTTCAATTTTCTAGATGCACTTATTAATGCAAGTGCTAACTTCTCTAAATATGGATACCTGGTTTCAGCATCTCCTAGGGTTCGACTTACATAATAAACAGAAAATTGTGTACCTTGCTCCTCCCGAATTAGCACGCCACTTACCGCTACCTCGGACAGGGCCAAGTATAAGTATAAATTCTCATCCGCCTTCAGAGTGTGAAGAAGAGGTGGGCTCGAGAAGTACCATTTTAATTCCTCTAACGCTTTTTAACATTCCGAGGTCCATGCGAAATCATTCTTCTTTTTTAGCAAAGAGAAGAATTTGTGACTCCGATCCGATGACCTCGAGATAAATCTGCCCAAAGCAGTTATCCACCCGGTCAACCGTTGTACAGCCTTCACATTGTTCACGATAGTGATTTCTTCGATGGCTTTAATTTTGTTGGGGTTGATCTTGATCTCCCTATTTGATACAATGAATCCCAGGAACTTGCCCGAGCCGACTCCGAAAGCGCATTTCTCGGGGTTGTGTTTCATGTTGTATTTTCTCAGAACCTCGAACGTTGCCTGAAAAATGAGTCAAATGGTCCTCTGCGCGTAGGGATTTAACTAGCATATCATCAATGTAAGCTTCCATTGATTTACCTATCTATTGTTCGAACATTTTATTAACTAGGCGTTGGTATGTAGCTCTCGCATTTACATTGTAGTAATATGTTCCATACTTAGAGATAAATGAAGTCTTTTCCTGGTCCTCCGGGTTCATTTGAATTTGGTTGTACCTGGAATAGGCATCGAGAAAAGTAAGGATCTCGTGGCCGACAGTGGCATCGATCATACGATCGATGTTAGGAAGTGGAAATGAGTCTTTAGGGCATGCCTTGTTATATTCTTTTCTTTAGGGCATGCCTTGTTATATTCTTTATAATCTACTCACATTCTAAGCTTGTCTCCTTTTTTAGGAACCATGACCACATCGGATAACCATTCGGGATATTTTACTTCCCTAATGGACCCTATTTTGAGAAGTTTAGTTACCTCGTCCTTTATGAACGCATGTTTTACCTCGAACAACGACCTTCTCTTTTGCTTTATCAGTTTAAACCTGGGGCCGAGACTTGGCCGATGTGTTGTTACCTCTGGTGGGATCCCTGTCATGTCTAAATGGGACCACGCAAAACAATCTATGTTATTGATAAGGAATTGAATGAGTTTTTTCCTGACTTCGGGGGTTAATGTCATTCCCAGGTATACCTTTCATTCTGGCAGATGTTCGATCAATATCACCTGATCCAGTTCCTCGAGCGTGGACTTCATTGCATCTGAGTCCTCGGGAGCGACGAAGGATCGAGGGGTGAGGAAATCTTCTTCTTCGTCTTTGATTACCCGTTCCTCAGATTCAGTCGAGGTTGTGGTCTGTGATTGCTATTTATCCATCTACTTGTCTTTGATGTTTGATTTCTCCGAGGTCGAGGGTGTCGGTGCTGGTGTCAAATCATGAACTGCAAACATCTCCTTTGCTGTGTGCTGCTTCCCATAAATTGTTTTCACACTATCTATTGTTGGAAACTTCATCATCTGGTGAAAAGTCGATGGTACAGCCCTCATGTTGTGAATCACGGCCTTCCGAGCAATGCATTGTACCTCATGTCACCTTCGATGACATGAAATTTTGTGTCCTGAATGGTCCCGGCCACATTCACAAGCAGGACGATCTCACCCTTCATTGTTTCGCTAGCCATGTTGAAGTTGTTTAAGACTCGAGATGCTGGTACGATTTGATCTAGCATCTCGAGCTGCTCTACGACTCTCGACCTGATTATGTTGGTCGAGCTACCTGGATCCACAAGAACACGTTTAACTTGAATTTTATTTAGTAAAATAGAAATTACCAGGGCGTCGTTGTGCGGCTGAGAGAGGCCTTCTGTTTCCTCATCACTGAATGTAAGGGTGCTTTGGGGAATGTAATCTTGGGTCCGTTTCTAGCTTGTAATCGACACTTTGGTGCGTTTGAAAACAGGTCCCTGTGAGATGTCTACCCCACCAACGATCATGTGGATGATATGCTCGGGTTCTTCCTGCTCATTCTTTCTATTGGCGTCTCTTTCTCTTAAGTGATTTTTTGCCCTGTCACTAAGGAACTCTCGAAGGTGACCTTCATTGAACAACCGAGCTACATCTTCTATCAATTGTCTATAGTCCTCGGTCCTATGGCCATGTGTACCATGGTATTTACACATCAAGTTAGGATTCCTTTGAGAAGGGTCAGTTTGTATAGGCCTGGGCCTCCTGGTATCTTTAATCCTTCCAATGGACGAAATGATAGCTGAGGCATCGACGCGGAAGTTATACTCTGATAATCGAGGTGCTTTTGCGGGATCGATGTACTTGTCAAATCCAGCATTACTCATGAGTCCCCGAGAATTTTCCACTCGATCGTTTCTTCGATCATTTCGAGGGGGATTGCATCCCATACTGCTGCTTCTTCGATCCGAGACATATGGCTGGTACCTTTCTCTATTTGACCTTGATTCTCTATCGTTATCCCTCGAAGCCTTTACTGCTAACCTGTTCGGGTGAACTGACCCCAAGGGGGCTCCCAACTAGTCGTCCTCGACCCTGATCTTTGATTGGTAGCGATTATGCACGTCTTCCCATGTAACAACAGAGTATTCAACTAGATTCTGCTTCAACTGACGTGATGCTATCGAAATTCGCTCATTCAACCCTTTTGTGAAAGATTGAACGGCCCAATCATCGGAGACTGGTAGTAACTCCATTCGTTCTATCTGAAATCGGGACACGAACTCCCTCAACATTTCTTTGTCCCTTTTTTTTATCTTGAAAACGTCTTATTTTCTAGTTGTGACCTTTATAGCACCAGCGTGTGCATTTACAAATGAATCTTCCAACATGGCGAATGAATCGATAGAGTTCGGGGGCAAGTTGTGATACCAAATCATTGCTCCCTTAGATAAAGTTTCCCCAAATTTCTTCAGCAAAACGGACTCGATCTCATCGTCCTCTAAGCCGTTTCCCTTTATACCGCATATGTGTGTAGTGATGTGCTCGTTAGGATCTGTGGTCCCATTGTATTTGGGTATGTCCGGCATGCGGAACTTCTTTGGAATAGGCTTCAGGGTTGCGCGCGGGGGAAAAGGCTTTTGTACAAACTTTTTGGAATCCAAACCCTTCAAAATCGGAGGTGCCCCTGGTATCTGGTCGATTCGGGAGTTGTACGTCTCCACCTTTTTGTCATTATCTTCGATCCTCTTTTCTCCTGATTCGATCATTTTGGTGAGTTCCTTAAGCATTCTCATGATTGCAGGGTCAGTCCCCGATCCATTATCATTCAACCTCTTGGGCACCGACTCAGTTCGACGAGTGGTTTCTTGCTCAGCCGCGCTCGGAGTTTTTTGATGGTTTTGTAGTTGAGCAATAGCAATCTGCTAGCTTGTAGCATTTCGAAGATTACTTGGAGGCTAACTTCCCCATCTCCTAGACCCTGCATTCCTTGACCACCAGGTCGGGCCTCCCTGCGTATACTCCCTCTGATGTTTGCACCTAAGTCCGCATTTAGAACAACGCGCGAACCAACATCGACTAGTTCTGCAATCAACACTACCCCGGGGTTAAGCGGTGGTCGACCAGCCCCTGAAGCAACTGCATTGTCATTTTCCCCGTGAAATCAGAGGCCATCACTGTCGTGCATAGGTGCGTTTTGCGAGTTCGACATATTTCAACCTGAAAACAAAGAGTCTTTGACAAGAACAAGTGTGAAAATAACGTGTGTTATCGAAATCAGCACTGAAATAATCACTATTATCTTTGTCCCCACGGTGAACATCAAACTGTTTACCCTAAAAATCTGAGTAACAATTAAACTTATGTTTGAGATCTAAAAGATATGTAATCTAATCCAATACTCATTGATAATCGAGAAAATAAGTGTGTGAATTAAGTGAGCAAGATAGATCAAACCAGTGCGTGAGCAGGCCTCGACCTCGAGTCAAGACAACCTTGAGAAGGCTTCAAATGAAGAGTAGAATAAAGTAAATAGAAACTAAAGAGCAGTTCTAAGAGATGAGCACAAACAGTAAGATTGTATATTCTTTGTCAATGATTGATGATCTTTTCAATTGAATGGGCTCTCCTTTATATAATAGGGGACCCCTAAATAAGGTACATTTCTATTTTTAGGAGGGAATCTAATTTTTACAGCTGTCTAACGGATTTGTACGAATTCGTACAAATCCATTCCGGAATTACGCCTTGATCTTTGTGCCATTATGGAATCCCTTCCCCCATTCTGGTACAAGCCTAAAAATGGTATCATTTCGAGGTAGCTTATATTTGGCCCATCCATGTTGTGTGCTCTGGTTCTCGAGGTCTACACTTCTTCACTAGCATCGAGTCTCATCTATCTTGATTCATCTAAACTCGACCTCGGGGTGACCTCTTTGAGCTTACGACCGCATGCACATACAAAAAGTGAATTTTGTTCAACTTTAATTTTCATTTTCTTTTGGATTCTGGTTGAATTCAACTTCAAAAATGATTATTTTATGTACTGACTCATTGTTCAGCAACATTTCTTGGATAGATAACTTGAAAGAATTTCAATGCTTCACTAAATTACATAAGTTAACGTCTAACAAACCAAGTAAACGGTGAAAGTGGCCGAGTATATACGCCAAGCAGAATGCTACCATAACAAAGTCTAATATAATTTAAAGGTAAACATAGACTTTGAAGAAAAAGAATATTAATAAAAGTAATAGGGACATGTAGTTTAGTGTTTTTGTTGGTTAACGAAGTGTTGATAGTGACCAATATAAAATAAGACAATTTTTTTTCCTGAGATATCATATGAATGAAACTCACAATCCAGAAGAGCTATAAAGTCAATTTATTTATTACGTATAAATAATAAAATCAATGATAAATACGAAGTTACACAATATTAGAAAAGACGAACTATAGGTGGGTGTTTGGGTAGTTTGGATTGGATATGAAAATTTCAGTTTGAATTTTCGATTTTCGGATTGAAGAAACAAAAATTCAAATCCAATCCAAATAAGCTCGGATTGGATCATATTTTTAAGTTCGATTTCAGATTAATCAATTTGAATATTCGGATTCTCGATTTTGAGCCTATAAGTCAAACTGATTTTTCTTCCTATAAAATTAAATATGCAAATGAAGTATTCATGTTAAAGTGCTTTAATTGTTCCTCATTCTCACAACATTCATTCAAATAAAGTAGTCATACAAGAAATAAACCATTATCAAAGAAATGTAACAGAGACATTAATAAAGTCAATACGAATTAACAATAGTAAAACTATGTTTTAAATAGAAAGTATTGTGACAGTGATGTAGTAAATAATTTTGAATATATGAGTGAATGACAAAATAGAAAGTATTCTAAACCAAAAATTAAATTGCGATTTGAATTTCGAGCTTGTCCAAACTATGCCCACCCTAAAAGAAATATAAGGCTTTCAGTTATCCTACTCCTAAGATTGTTCTAATTTGATGAGTATAAATTTTAGTTTCTATGCATTGTCCGTGACGGCAAAATTTATATTTTAGATCATCTAAAAAAATAACTATGGACAATCGTCCGTAACATTAAACACTAGGAAAATAAGGCAAATAACATATTATAACAAATTAAAATATATTAATAATGTAAACATTCTTTATACGGTCAGTACATCTAAAACACCAGCGGTCCTTACATTGACCAAATACAACTATTTTTTTATGATTTTTCATCCGATGTCCGGTATACGTATTGGAGTCCGATTATATCAGGATTCACGTCGCATAGGCTGGAGGAGAAGCGCTCCCTACCAAAAAATTTTCCATACTCAGGACTCGAATTCGAGACCTCTGGTTAAGAAAAGGACAATCTCATCCACTGCACCACGTTCTTTGGCGGTGACTGGTGACCAAATACAACTAGACGAATACTCAAAACGTCAAATATGTTCAAATTTTATGTGCATTCTCTTTTTGTTTCTAGTTGAATTCAACTTCAAAAATGATTGTTTTATATAGATTAATGAACTTGAAAGAATTTCAATGGTTCACTAAATTACATAAGAATAACGTCTATCAAACAAAGTAAACCGTGAAATTGGCCGAGTATGCCAAACAAAAATGTAACCATAAACAAAGTCGGTAATTTAAGCTAAGCATAGACTTTGAGGACCATGTAGTTTAGTGGTCAATATAAGAAATAAGACAAAATTTTTAAAGTAGATTAGCCATTAGTCACTTGTATTATTAGCCTACGTTTGAAATTCAAATGGTTTAATAGTAATTTAGACGCCATATTTTGACAAACATTTTGAAGTAGATTAGCCATTTGTCACTTGTTTTATTGACCTATGTTTGAAATTCAAATGGTTTACTAGTAATATAATATAAATGCTACTATATTATTTTAATGTATGGTTTAACATAGGATATTTGTTGTTTTGGTATGATGAAAGTAGAGTAGTTGAGTATCAATACCAGAACCAATAATAGCGGTTGACAAGAAATGTTAAGTTTTGTAAAATCATTTGGTATCTAAAATTTATTGGCTCGACGAATTCAAATTCACGTTATGTGCACTAAAAGTGTTTCCTCTCACTTAGCCAGAATTTTTTTTCATCCTCATAGCTCAATACTTAGACCTCTTATTAAAAATGGGTGAATTTCATCAATTCACCTACTACATCTCTTGATATACAAATGATTAACCCTTACTAATAAGGATTATAATGGAGTCGTAAATACTCTTTTATTCTTAATCAAATGTCTCGGATTTGAATTTTTGGTATGAAGTCGCCTTTGTTATAGAATATTTTATCTCTAACATGAAATTTTCTTGCGCGAATTCGGATTTAATCAGTCCTCAGTGCATTGACAGGGAAATAAGAAAAAAAATGATTAACCCTTCTTCATATCAGATTTGACAATTGGGACCTGTAATAATTTTTTGTTGGAAAAAAAAAAAGAAGTATTTCGTAAAATATTTTTGCCCAACTTTGAATTACATGATTTTTGTAATGGACCCATTTAAAAATATGTCGGTAAATGCATGTCTTTTCAGATTAGACAAAAATTACCACACGTAACTTTCCACTTTTCTTTCCTCCATTTACTCTGCTTTTCTCCATATATTAGAACACAAATATAATAAAGTTTGTTTCCGTGACTCTATGTCATTCATTAAAGCTACCGTAGTGATGCATCATTTCACTTTTGCAAGATAATTAAGTAAATAACGAAATCAAACATCTATTATTCCATATTTAATCTGTGATAGAAGGTTGGTTTTCATTTTTTACCAAATTTTATGGATTAATGTTCATCAAGAAATTTATTTCTAAGTATCTAGCAAATAACCTAATTGTGTAAAGATATTTACACCGAAACTCTCACTCCGTTTACAAATATAAAAGGAAAACAGAGGTTTTTACCTCAGAATTTCTGCAAAATTAATCCGTAGCCATCAGTAGGGATGTCAATAGTTCGGTTTGGTCGTTTATTTTATAAAATTTGTATAATATTGATTTTTTGATTATTCTATTATGTTTAATCAAAATTAGACTTTTCGAAACCGTCCCAATTATATCGGTTTCTCTTCGATAACGGTACAATTCGGTTAAATTTCGGTATTTTTTTAAAATTCACGTAAAAGTCATTAGTAGAAGTAGAATACAATAACATACATACTTTTATAAATTTTTCTAGATATTTTTACTGTTCAAATGTGGATGAATTAAGAAAACATGAAAGATGGCTAGAGTTAGATCCATCAACTATTCTGTAGCAGCATAAAAGAAACAAAGCAACGACAAAGAAAATATATATCACACGAGTGAAAAGATATTAATTAAAAGTATATAGAAGATTAAATATTCAAAAAAAAAAAAATTAAATCATATGAAAGGAAACATATTCCATACATTGTAATTTGCTACTCATAATCGCTAGAATACCTTGTGTCTTGCTAGTGAATATGCTTAAAATAATTTTGTTTCAATAGGAGTAGCATAATAGGTTTGGGAACCAGAATTTTGAGTTTTAATTACTTGTTGGCTTATAATCATCTTCATAATTCTAAGGCACAAAGAAAACTTTAATGCATTATTATTTTTAAATTTAATATATAAATATATTTTTTTTAAATATAAATTTATTCGGCGCAGGTTCGGTATGTTTTAGCTTATTTTTTTAAAATTAAAAATTTACCCTAATTATCACTACAGTTATAGATTTATATAAAAATCTACAATTTATTTTAAAAAAATAAAAATCGATTCGATATAGTACAATTCTATTGATTTAATCGATTTTTAAATATCCATTGACATTAACCGTACTTTAAGGCTTTTTTTTAATAATTGAGTAAAAGTACAAGGGCACAATAATCTTATATGTTCACTAAGGAGATAGCATGGGAAACGAGAAAATGGAGTGGGGGAAAAGTCAATAGGAGGTGGACTTTAGTTACATTACTCTACTTGTAAATTGAGATCCAACTCATACAAAGACGTCCTCTACCAAAAACACAAAGATTCCTCTCTGCTTTCTTTTTCTAAATTAATAATATTCTTTTTCATAAATTAATAATATGATTAATCTAAGTTATACTAAGAGGCCCTCAAGCAACATAAATGATTTTTACACTATTAGTGTAATTTAACTTATCATAATAAGTCGCTTGCTTTATTTTATAATAATTAAGCCCATTGATTGTAGGTAGTTAAATACAATTAACGTTTAAAAAATTGACCTAATAGTATAAAAAAATTTACTGGCAGGGTAAATGAAGTTATAAGTAATCAGTGTAATTTAATCTACTATAGAAGGTAGCTCATATTATTTTTTAATTTAATATTTTTTTTTGTCAGCGTATAAAAGTTAAACTCAATAATAAGACAAAAAGAAGTACTACAATAGTAGCCATTCACTTTGTTTTCCCATGCTAACTCAAGTACCCTTTTACTACTAGTATATCAATATCAAATACTAATATCATTATGCAGCAGAGTGAACCAGAACTCCTTTTTGCCTTACTCTTCTCCATATCCCTTTGCCTTTTTGGTCACCAAAACAACTTCTATAGAAGTTGGTTTACCTCTTCCTCTTTCCCAAATTCTTCCTATGAATAGGACTTAGTATTATGCAGTAATGATGAATAATCAGTTCAAGAAATGATGATGATGAGCTTCTCAAAAACTGATTCTGAGCATTATTCTTTGTGGTCATTTGTTGTCTTTCTCTTCTTTCTTTTGTGTCCTTCATGTGGTCTTAACATAGATGGTACTCTCTTGTTATCTTTCAAATACTCAATTCTTGATGACCCTTTATCAGTTCTTGAAAATTGGGATTATAATGATGCAAGCCCATGTTTATGGACTGGTGTAACTTGTGCACCAGATATGTTTAGAGTCACAAGTTTAGTCCTCCCAAATTCTAAGCTTCTTGGTTCAATTCCAGCACAATTAGGCTTCATTCAACACTTACATACTATTGACCTCTCTAATAATTTCTTTAATGGAACACTTCCCATTTCACTTTTCACTGCTTCTGAACTTCAAGTCCTTTCACTATCCAACAATGCTATTTCTGGTGAAATTCCTGAGTCTATTGGAGGGTTAAAGAGCCTAAAACTTCTGAACCTTTCTGTCAATGCATTTACTGGAAATGTTCCACTAAAGTTGACTTCTTTGCAGAATTTAGGAGTTGTTTCTTTAAGTAATAACTTCTTTTCTGGTACAATACCAAGTGGATTTCAGTTTGTTGAAGTTTTGGATCTTTCTTCTAACTTGTTGAATGGAACATTACCCGATGAATTTGGTGGTGATAGCTTGAAATACTTGAACCTTTCTTCTAACAAGCTCTCAGGTTTAGTTTCACCACAATTTGCCAAGAAAATACCAGCTAATGCTACAATTGATCTTTCTTTCAACAACCTCAGTGGCGAAATCCCAGAATCTATAGCTTTGTCCAATCAGAAAACAGAGTTTTTTGCTGGAAATATAGATCTCTGTGGCAAACCACTCAAGAAACTATGTACTATTCCTTCAACTTTATCATCTCCACCTAATGTCACCACAAACACTTCTTCTCCAGCAATTGCAGCCATTCCAAAAGAAATTAACTCAACCCCACTTCAAGATTCAGATGGAAATACAGAAAGTGCAGGTCAAGATCAAACACAACATGGGCTTAAACCAGGAACTATAGTGGGAATCATAGTTGGTGATTTAGCTGGTGTTGGTGTTCTTGCTATTGTCTTTCTTTATGTTTACAAATTGAAGAAGAAAAAAGCAAGTGAAGCAAAGATAGAAAGCTCCATACAAAAAGACCAAAAATACAACAAAACTCCAGAACCAACAATAGTAGTTGTAAAACAAAAAGAAACTACAACAAGTCTTGCAAGTTGGCCATGTTTGACTATAACAAATGGTGAAGAAACATCAGCAACTGGTTCAGATACTGATGAAAACAAGAAGAATGAAATTGAAGAACAAGTTGAGTATGAAATGGATGAGAAGAAAAAGAAAGAAAAGTCATTTATAATGGTAGATGGTGAAACAGAATTAGAGCTAGAGACTTTGCTAAAAGCTTCAGCTTATATTTTGGGGTCAAGTGGAGCTAGTATAGTTTACAAAGCTGTGTTAGAAGATGGGACTTCATTTGCTGTTAGGAGAATTGGAGAAAATGGCGTTGGAAAACTGAAGGAATTTGAGAATCAAGTTAAAGTAATTAATAAGCTGCGACACCCAAATCTTGTTCGTATTAGAGGGTTTTATTGGGGAGATGATGAGAAGCTTGTCATCTATGATTATGTTTCAAATGGAAGCTTAGCCAATGTTGGTTACAGTAAGTTTATGTCTCCTTCTCTTCATTTCTTCATTATATTACTTCAATTTTTAGGAAATTTGGCGCAGATTATGGGTTGGCTGAATATATTTTCATGGTTAGTGACTTCTCTAGTTCGTCCCCGGGAGTTATTTTCTTTCACAATTATCTCAACTTTTACCTTCATATTAGTGCTATTAATTCTTTTATTCTAAAAAATTTTACTATCAATGTTTAACAAGAAAATCCGGAAATAAGTCTTTTTTTCAGATAATGACTTTCGTCGTAGTAAATGCTTGTACTAGTCATAGCTTTTGAAAATTCAAGAATTATCCCATGTTTCATTCATAAAAATAAAATAAAAAAGCTAAAGAACATGTTGAATTTCTTCAGAGTAAGAGAAAAATTAGTTCTTCTTTGGTCAAAGTATAGTCCAATCAATCAATTATTATACTTTTGATAAAATCTTTTTTCTTGTCCTAACCATAATTACCCAAATATTCTGATAAGTCGAGGGTATCTTTCATTCAATGGTCTCTGGTATATTTTCAGCAACATTCCCTGATTTGTCCCTTAATATAATATTACTATATTTAGTCACTAGAAAATAGAGTTTTTTTAGTTTTAAGTGTATATACTATACATATGCATGGATTTTTGTTACTGAATATGCAGAGTATATGTGGTTCTGTTTGAGGCTCCCAATGGTCCTCCATGTGACATTGTCATAGTCCGTGAAAGTCCCCCCCACCCCCAAAACTATACTAGAATACGATTAGTACGCCAAAATACATGTGCATCCCTCTCCTCAATAGGATTTCACACAAACAAAATAAGATTATACAATTAAGTAATATTAACTTTGTGCGTCTCTCTATCTTTCTAAGATAGGAATAATATTTTCCTATAAATTACTCTTTTCAGACCTTCACTTATGAGATTATACTGAGTTTGTTATTATTATATTGTTATGTTTGTTGATGCTAAGATATACTATGATACTAACCTACTATTCAGTACTAAGTTTAAATTATCAGAAGCGTGATACAATTCTAAGTATTTATACTCATTTTCTTGTTTTCTTCCCCTGGTTGTTGACGCTAAGATATACTATGATACTAACCTATTATCGGGTACTAAGAGTTTAAATTATCAGAAGTGTGACACAATTTTAAAGTATTTATTCATTTTCTTGTTTTCCTCTCCTTGGTTGCTTATGTGTTGAATTAGAGGCAAATTCATGTTATAAATTTGACGGTTCAATATCTATTTTCTCATAGCCGAATACATTGTACTTTTACAACTATGAGTTTAATATATATATATATATATATAATTTGTTGAGTTCCTCAGTTGGACCCATATTGCATTTGGATCTTGCACATCTTGCATTTGCCTCTGTATAGAACTTCACTGCAATTTTAGCAGATGTTGTGCATGGCTTAACTTAACTTAGCTTCTTAGAACTTAAAACAATATTTGTTCAAAAATTTCAGGAAAAGTTGGTTCTTCTCCTTACTTTTTACCATATGAAGTCCGGCTCAAGATAGCAAAAGGAATTGCAAGAGGATTGACCTACATCCACGAGAAGAAACACGTGCATGGCAATATCAAACCTAGCAACATTCTCTTAACTCAAGATATGGAGCCTATAATCAGTGACCTTGGGCTTCATGGGCTAATGCATGGTAAAAATAGATGCAAACCGGATAATTCGGCCCGGCATTTTGGTAGCAAGCGGTCCCCATCTTCCCGAGACGGTTTACATGATCAACCGGTTCATGGCAGCCCTTATATTGCCCAGGCCGGGTTCGTTGGGTGCACGTCCCCGTACCACGCACCCGAGTCGCTGCAGAGCCTCAAGCCTAGTCCTAAATGGGATGTTTATTCCTTTGGTATTGTGTTGCTTGAGCTTCTAACCGGGAAGGTATTTTCGGACCGGGAGTTGAGCCAGTGGACCACCGGTTCAGTAGGGGATGACAAGAACCGGGTTTTGAGGATGGCTGATGTGGCAATTAGAGCTGACGTGGAAAGCAAGGAAGAGAACACGGTGTCATTATTTAAGTTAGGGTTTAGTTGTGCATCATTGAAACCACAAAAAAGGCCTACAATGAAAGATGCCCTTCATATGCTGGATAAAGTACCAGGTTATTCACATTACTAATCATTATGTTGGGACCAAGAAAAGCTATTAAAGTATTATTTGGGGTGTAAATTAAAGAGCTGTAGTTCTCTTTCTTCTTCTTTTGACTTAGAAAGATTTTGCTTTGCTTTGCTACATAAAGAGGAGGAGAGCCGTTGTTGTAATTGATGAAAGTGTTGTAAGTTTGACGAATTTATTTATTTTGGATTAACGGTAAAAACTTATTCGCACCGGATGTTTACACCCCAATAATAAATATTTGACAAATGGCACTATATTTAACTACAATTATTAGTGATCAACTATAGTTAACTATCGTGTATTTTGTAATATTAACTAATAATATAAAATAATTAACATCCAACGACAACCAAATGACGACAATTTAATTACATACGGGTTTTGTTATATTTTTGTTCTTTCTGTTGTGCTCTTGAAATCTTAATGCATACTCAGTTATCCATATAATCTTGTTCCAGCAGTTAAAAACTTCCCCTTTAAATCGATCGGTTTGGTTCGATTTTGTGAAATTTCGGTTCGATTAATTCGATTTTCAGTTTGTAATTTTAATAACTAAAATTGAACCATAATAACTTCGATTCGATTTGATTTATTCATGTTCAGTTCGGTTTTCGATTTAGCTATGGCATATGTGCGAAATTCTTATCCGCTCAAGGGCAAAACCGAGCGGATAACTTCAGCCTAGATTTTTATAGCTCACTTTTGATGAGTTCAAATTAGTCTATGCTCCTCTCCAGACTAAATGAATATGCTTTGCAATTAGCAGTTGTGAAAGAGAAGGCACAAAAATCCAATTCAAGCAAGTTGATGAATCACTCTAAATTCGAATTACTTAAGTATCGTATTATAACTTCAAATTGAAAAACACAATCAAGATAGCAACAGCAAATCGACCGAATAATAAATAGCAATCAAAACCGACTACAGAATCAAACATCAAACTTTTTAAAATTATAAACCGCAATCGATCGAATAAATCGAAAAATCGAAATCGAATAAACCAAAATTCTCGATTCGGCCGGTTTTTTCGGTCGCCCACCCCTAATCAGCGGCAATGGAGAAAGAAAAACAGTGGCAGAAAAAATTTGCACAAAATAAAAGAGAAGGCACGTCAAACCTATATGCCAACCTGCTATACGCCAATTTTTAAAATAGCATGAACTAACCTACTATGTGCCAATTTTAACTCCCAAACCAGCAGCAGTCCTTGAGAGTGATGGAGAAGAAGAGCCGCAAAATAAAAGAGAAGGCGGCAAACCTATATTTTATTTTGTTATATTTCTGTTATTGTGAATTTAATTCCTTTTTAAGTTTATTTATTTATTAGAAATAAGACTCTTAATAACTTTAGTTTATCTTTTATGGTTAATTTAACTAAGGTGGGTGTATATACCGGGTGTGGGTAAGCTTTTCCCTGGATTAACTTTCTATACACCGATTACGCTTAAAAAGTTACACTATTAGATAATTTTAAAGGCAATTAAAGTAGAATTTAAGTTCTATGACAGCGTAAAATAATATTTATACAGTCACGTCACCTATTAGGTAAGTAAAGTTAATTTCATAACAAAAATTAATTGATTACTCGACAAAAATACTAAGCAAGATGTTATTCTTAATTAAAATTCACGGATAGTGTTGTAGGCATATAAATTTTATTAAAATTAAATCCATGAAATAATTTGGACTATATTTTAAATTCAAGATTTATTGGTCGAAATAATTATTATGGGCTAATATAATTGAATTAATTATATAAGTCCAATATATATGAGTTAAATAAATAAGTCTTAATTCATTGGGCTAGCATATTTAATTGGGCTACAAGTGTTGAGCCCACTTCATCAGGCCCAATATGCCATTTTCCTAGAGGCCCAGTTTGGTATCACGCGCCAAATAACGTGGCACGCGAAGTCAACGGAAGAGCCAATAGGATCGTGCCACGTGTCAAAATGACAAGGCATGCCAAATCACATTAAAAGGCCAATGAAATCGCGCCACATGTGCAAGTGACATGTTCTGGCCAATCAATTACGGTCATGTCACACTTCAATTTGATTGGTCGGAAAGAGTTTGTTCTTATCACAACTCCTCCCTTCCACAACTATAAATAGAGGTTTTCATAACCCAGAAAAGGGACCAGAAGTTATAATAAGAAGCAAGAGGGAGCTCGTGGATCAAACGCTGCGGATTTCTTTAAAAGCTACAAGCATTCAAGTGTTCTAAGGATTAAAAGATCAAGAAGAAGATTCAAGAACAAGCTGCAAGCCCTTGGATTAAAAGTATGTCAAGATCAAGATCAAACTTCAAGCACTTGGATTAAAATCAAATAAAATTCAAGATTAAGCTCTTTCTATTTACCGTTGAAAAGTAGAATCAGAGGATTCATAGAGATTGTAACACTCAAATATTCGAAATAAAATACTACGATTGTTGCGATATTTTTCGGTCTTGATTATATTTTCTCGACGCAATTTATTGTCTACAAATTCTGGCACGCCCAGTGGGACAATCTCTACCTCTCATCTCAACTTCTCAATCATCAAAGTTCAAGAACAACGAAATGACTTCCAAGAAAATCAACTCAAGTTCAACTTCCGCCAAGGCTGCTAATTCCAGGTTCTATGCTGATGTGGAAAACATACCCGGAGTTACCTTTGGAAGCTTTGGGCCAGTTACGAGGAGCAAAGCAAGCTCGTTAGGACAACAAGCACCCCAAGTGTTGTCCGCATCTACCCCTGTTTTCGGATCTTCATCCTCAAAAGGAACAAGATCTTCCACAAACGCACCAGAAGGAGGAAGCGATGTTATTGAAAAGATCAAGAAGACTCTTGCTCTGCTTGACCTCTCTGGATCCAAGCACTATTATGTGAAGGAAGGCGATGACACTTCAAGTGATGGATCCTTCCCACTTACACCACAGAGTGTGAGCCAATCAAAGATCAATCTATGTGAAAATCCGTGCTACTCTCCATCATCCACAACAATCATGCAAGCCATGGTGACAAACACTTCATCTGTGGAGGAGCAGTTGGCAAACTTAACGGAAGCAATCGCTAGCTTGACCAAATGCATGCAAAATCAAGATGCTGGAATTGACAAGCTAACAGACAGGGTCGGAATCTTGATGGAAGAAGAATCTACCCATGCACCTGGAAAACTCCCAGAAGTTCAAGAGATTGATCTCCCCGAAGACAAGTTGCATCCAATAAGGCTATCCATATCTCGTCTGAAGGGATGATTCCAATCGATCGACTGAAGGAGTTCATCGAAGGAACTATCAAAAGCAAGTACGAAGTTGCTACCAAGTCTTCCCTTACATACGCGAAGCCGTACACTGCAAGAATTGATATGTTGAAGATGCCCACTGGCTATCAACCTCCAAAATTTCAACAGTTTGATGGCAAAGGCAATCCAAAGCAACATGTGGCGCACTTTGTTGAGACATGCAACAATGCTGGAACTTATGGAGATTACCTCGTCAAGCAGTTTGTCCGCTCATTAAAAGGAAATGCTTTTGATTGGTACACGGACCTCGAGGAAGGATCTGTTGATAGTTGGGATCAATTAGAGAAAGAATTTCTCAATCGCTTTTATAGCACGAGACGTACTGTGAGTATGATAGAACTCACAAATACTCATCAACGAAAGAGCGAACTAGTTGTCGACTTTATCAATCGTTGGAGGAATGCAAGCCTCAATTGTAAAGACAGGCTTAGTGAAGATTCTGTCATAGACATGTGCATCCAAGGTATGCATTGGGTATTGCGTTATATCTTGCAAGGTATCAAGCCTATCACATTTGAAGAACTTGCAACTCGTGCCCATGACATGGAGTTGAGCATGGCCTCCGCTGGAAATGAAAGGCTGCCCATCTATGAACCTCGCAAAGGGAATGACAAGCAAGAAGTCAGAAAATGGAGCAAGTTTATACCAAGATCCGAAAATAAAGAAGCTATGAATGTCAGCATATCACCTACGAAGTTCGCGACGAATGTGATCAAGAAGCAGAGTATGAGATCCACTCCATTTCAAGATAATCCAAGTGGAAAGTTGACTCTACGAGAAATGCAAGAGAAAGAGTACCCATTTCTGGATTCTGATGTGCCGGCTATTTTTGAAGAATTCCTCGAATTAAATCTTATTGAGCTCCCGGAGATGAAGCAGCCAAATAAAGCTGGGAGAACAAATGACCCAAATTACTGCAAGTACTATCGACTCGTGAGCCACCCTCTGGAGAAGTGCTTTGTTTTCAAGGACAAAGTTATGGACTTGGCTCGTGAAAAGAAGATCGTACTTGAATATGAGAAAGCAAGCGCAAACCAAGTCTCTATAATATTTGGCTCATTCAATCCAGACGAATTATGTAGTTCCAAAGAAAGTAAAGATGAAGAATTACTGGAGAACTACAAGGTTGAAGACGGTCAACTTGAGGATGATGAAGGTTGGATGCTGGTGACTCGTCGTAGGCTCCACAAAAGGGGCCCACGAAAAGGATCAATGGAACAACCAAAGAGGAAGATAATGGTGAAAAGACCTAGGAGATGGAACCCAGTTAAACACGTAAAGAAAACAAAAGTGGAGGTGCACCACCCTCAAAAGCCACGACATCTAGTGACCTTGGAGGAGTTTTTACCAAGTTGGTTCCGCACGAATATTTCCCATGGGGATATTGATGCCTCTTGTTACCATACTGATGAAGGGAAAGAAAAGAGTGATGACCTATGATGCGAGACTAAATTGCATAGTTTAACATGTGATATACCTTACATTTTATGCGCATTAATGATAAAAATACACTTGTTATGTGCTTAATGGAGTTTATTT
>MDKI01091614.1:0-14375 GCA_005239505.1 Nicotiana paniculata | reverse complement strand
GTCCAAACCAAGAGAAAAATGAAGAAATGGCCAACAATTCTCGGTTTTAAAACATTCTGCCCATACCATTTTTCGCACATGCGATCAAACTCACGCACCTGCGATTCCGCAGGTGCGACCAAACCTCCGCACCTGCAGCTTTTCTCAACTCAAGCCAACCTCGTACCTGCACCCCATAACCCGCATTTGTGACCTCGCAGGTGCAGAAATACCATCGCACCTGCGCTTCCAGCCGGACCATCAATCCTTCGCACCTGCGGTGCCATACCCGCACCTGCGGCCAAATCCTCGCAGGTGCGGTCACACCAGATGACAGCAAATTCCAGCCTTCTTCAAACTCTCAACTTGATCCGTTAACCACCCGAGGACCCCGGGACCACGCCCAATTATACCAACCTGTTCCAAAACATAATGCAGACTTGCTCGAGGTCTCAAATCACATCAAACAACATCGAAACCACGAATTGCACCCAAATCCCAACTTTATGAACTTGAAATTTCAAACTTCTACATCCGATGCCGAAACCTATCAAATCACGTCCGATTGACCCCAAATTTTTCACACAAGTCATATTTGACATTACGGACCTGCTCCAACTTCCGGAATCACATTTCGACCTCGATATCAAAATTTCCACTTCCGATCAGATTTTTCAAAAACCTTCAAATTTCTATCTTTAGCCGAATGACTTCAAAATGACCTCCGGACATCCAAATTCACTTCCGATCGCCTTCCCAACTCCAGAATCACCATACGAAGCTATTCCCAGACTCGGAATCCCAAACGGATATCAACAACACTGAAATGCACTTCAAGCCCAAATCTATGAAATTCTTCTAAAATGCTAACTTCCATAATATACGCTGAAACGCTCCCGGGTTATCCAAAACCCGATCCGGACATACGCCCAAGTCCAAAATCATCATACGAACCTGCTGGAATCTTCAAATCCTGATTCGGAGTTCGTTTACTCAAAATTCTAATCTTAGTTGATTCTTCCAACTTAAGGCTTCTGAAATGAGAATTTTCTTTCCAAATTAATTCTAAACTTTCCGAAATTCAATTCCGACCACACCTACAAGTCATAATACCTGAAATAGAGCTGCTCACGACTTCAAACCGCTGAACGACGCGCCAAAACTCAAAACAACCGATCGAGTCGTTACATACTTTGTTAGTTTTATTGTAAACTTGTTGGTTGCTCATTCAGCCTAATAAAAAGTTAGGTAAAAAGAGCTAATGTAAGTACGGGAATGGAATTTTTGGGATGATACTCCTCTCCATTTCTCATACTCTCTATTTTTCCAATTCCTATATAAATCTATGACACTTGTCCTATTCAAATATTAAAGACCCAATTCTTTTTACTTATAAGAATAATTTTAACCATGATTAAATAGATAGATTTGCCATTAACATCGAAAATTAAAGAATAATCACTCTCTATCGTTCTTCATCTCACAAAATTTTGGCAACCATTAAAAGAGCTTGCATTTATATTTCGAATGTTATATTTAAATTGATGAGATCATGGAATACTTCACAATAAAATCACAAACCAAGCAATTGAAGGAATAATTTTTTTAACATCTATGAAGAAAATTTTTTGGGTTGCATTTTTCTGCCTAAACTAAAAAATTTACTTCAACGTGTGTCCAAGCATCTCATATATTGGTGTTACAATTAAGAATACTTTTTTGATAAGAAAATAATTTCGAAATATAAAACGGATGCTTTTATATACTTTATTTATAATTTATAACTCAGAAGATAAATTTCTTACTAAAGGTAGAGACTAGAGAGTACCTTTTCCCCCTAAAATAGTTGTTATATTTACCTATTAAACTATGGTTAAACTATTGTTTGAAGTAAATAAATTTGAGCCTTTAATATTTAAATAGGACAAATATAAAAAAATCTATATATGAACTTGGGGAAATGGAAACGATAAGAAATGAAGAGGAGTTTCCTTCGAGTTTGTGCTTCATTTAGACCTGGTTTCCTTGCGCATTAACTTCCCATTAATTAAACTAATATATACTACTTCTTCCGGTCTATTTTAATTAATTTTTTTACTGTTCTCGCATATATCAAGTAATTCATCTTAATTTATTTATTAAAAATATAAAAAATACTCATAAGCACTTTACTCTAAGAATAACTTTAAAAAAATAAAATTAAATCCTTCTTGATATATGAAAAAATCAAATATTATAAAATACAAATAAAAAAGAAAAAGAAAAGATCAGTCAAATGGGACGGAGAGAGTACTATATATCGGTATTTGGAATCCAATGCGGCATTAACTAATGTTGCGTTCCTAAATCTTAGCCCCTACTACAGATCCTCCTTCTTGGGGCCCCTCTCTTTCTCACACACACACACACAACATAGTACCGCAAGTAGTTGCAGTTGCAGTTGCAGCACTGGACATCATACTAACACTATACCTTTGTCCTCTATTCAGTTCAAGTCCCAAACTTAAACAATCTCAAATACCCAACTTCCAAAATCTTTTTTTTTCTTTTTGCTGGAGTAAAGTAAAGATTTGCCTAAGTTTTGAGTTGGGTGAGTTCAAGAACCAGTTCTATTAACATAAAGATTGAATCTTTAACTGTTATTTTTACTGAACAGTGTAATGTCTGTGTGTTTTATGGCAGAATGGAGACCCGGGTTGATGATTATGAAGTGATACAACAGTTGGAAAGAAGAGCTTTTGGAACTGCATTTCTTGTTCTCCATCGAACTGATAAGAAGAAGTAAGCAAATAGTACTAATTTTATTTCCTTATATTACTTGTTTTTGTCTGAAAGAGAATTTTTTGGTTTACTTCCAGTAATATATTCTAGTTTGCCAGCTGTTGCAGCTTTAGTTTGAGAAATCTGACTTAAATTATTCTGTATTAGCACTTTTGGGAATTTATTGAAACTTTTAGAAGCTAGTTTGATGTTGGTTTGCTCTCTTGAATTTCACATTAAGGAGTGTGATTTCAGCGTAATGCATAGCTTTGTTCTGTCTTGATGAAGTGTATTCTTATTTAAGGAAAGAAAATAGAGGAAAACTTGTACTGTGCTCATAATCTTCTCTTTACTTTGATAAATCCAATCTTATGGAGTTCTTATTTTCCTTTTCCTTGTAGGTATGTTCTGAAGAAAATACCATTAGCAAAACAGACAGAAAAGTCCAAGCGCGCTGCAAATCTGGAGGTCATTTCAAGTGCTTATCTGAATTTTCTTGTCTGAAAAAAATAGTATTTTGATTATTTGGGAACCAATAATATTTGGGTCATTATTCTTCGAAGTTGCTGAACTTTAAGTTGGTTAGTCACAAACTTCGGCCAACGTGAAATGCATGGGGGCGCCATATCTATGACATAATCCAGTTCACATCAACAATATAGTCTTAGGTTGTCTAATTGAATAACTTTCCTTATGGTTTCGTTAGTGAGCTACATTGTGTGAGGTGTTCCGTCTTAAGGAGTTTGACATACTGATTGTTATTGATGTACATCTTATTATGTCTCTCTTTTGGCATTTTCTTAATGGCCTATTGGTTACCGAAATTCAATGGTTGGATATTTGTATTCACATTTCTTACAATCAGCCCCGCTAATGTCCTCTCCATCCATCCATTATGTGATTCCTCAAGCTAATTTGTTTTCTACTCCAGTTGCTTCTAACATGAGATGATGTTATGCAAACAATAGCAATTGAATTTGCATGTGAGTCTTCTATTTCAATTGGTCTTCTTGTCCAAATATCCTGGATCGTCATTCTCATACCACATCATGCTTCATTTACTATTAACATTTACCTGACCTACTGTCGTCGTACATTTGAAGGGGTGGTCTTCCATGCGAAACTTTCTTTCTTCGAGCAGTTTTGTATAATAGTTAAATCGTGGGATAAAATCATGAATGTTTAGCATGTTGGACTAGGTAAGGAGTGATCTTCCTGAATACGTTGAGGAGTGGAGCATCATATGACTTCTATTATTGGAAACCTAACCTATAAATGGTAAAGTAGACGTGAAACACCATTTATTGACACGTTCTCCGCATGAGGGCCAGTTTGCACCTGATGAGCAATATAGGTCCCAAGAGTATTAACACAAGGTTTGCGTTCGAAGGACAAATCTTTTGGAGGATGAGCTACATAATATTTAAAGTAGAATTTTGTGCTCTAGAAGTAAAGATGGAAATTTCATTCTTGTAGAT
The DNA here is from genome assembly GCA_005239505.1 of Nicotiana paniculata. Lineage (NCBI taxonomy): Eukaryota > Viridiplantae > Streptophyta > Magnoliopsida > Solanales > Solanaceae > Nicotiana > Nicotiana paniculata. The sequence continues at coordinate 10,158 of MDKI01091614.1, read as the reverse complement.
GGAGAAGAAAAGATGAGAACTAGTGTGAGATATGACCAATCCAAACCAAAATCTTAGATTGAAGCTATCTCTGTTGACCTTAAAAAATAGAAACTTATATTGTAATTGTAAACTCTCACTTATCTGTAGAGCTTATAGTGGATGGCTAAAAGCTCTATATTTGTTTTACCATGTTAACTGCATTTCAAACTTCATATGATATGAGTGCAGACTTTTAAAGCACTTTGCACCTTAGATTTTCCCGAGAAGCGGATAATGTGGACGCAAAGCACTATACATATCTCTACCAAATATTCACTTTGACGAATAGGCAGTATGGACTATGGACACTCTTAGGCACTTAGGGGTCGTTTGGTCGAGAAACAAGTTATCCTAAGATTAATTATTCCGGGATTGTTATCCCATCCTCCCATATGGATAAAAATAACACTCCATGGATAAGGGATAACTAATCTCGGGATTAGTTATACCGCGATTTTTCAAACGTGGGATAAATTCATCTCAAATTTAATCCCGGGATTAATTATCCCTTGTCCATCGTACCAAACGAGCTCTTAGTTACTTTAGTCTTACTTTTGAATACAAGCGCATTTAAATTCAAAATCTTCTGCTCATCATATAATTTACTATATCAAAAGTTTAACTTGGAGGCATGATATGCTTGGGAATATTCTTCTATCTGATGATAGACAGTTATTTTTCTGTTGCAGATGAATTTGATAGCTAAACTAAGCCATCCATATATTTTGGAGTACAAAGATGCTTGGATTGAAAAGGTATCATATTATCCAGTTTTGTGGTTATAGGATCTGAAAGTGCAAAAAGTATCCTTTCTTAGGAGCAATTATTTGTACTTAAGCTGTGGTGTTCAAGAAAAGCTTGACTTTCTTTTTCTTTCAGGGGAGCTGTATATGCATCGTTACCAATTATTGTGAAGATGGAAACATGTGAGTGGTTATCCCTGATTTTGAACCTTTCTAAATGCGCACTCCGTTCTCTCCATTTTATTGTGCAAGATAAGAATAAAGAACACAAGAATCCACCAAATGAGGGAAGCAAAAACAGTGCTTAAGTAAATTCTTCGTCATAGGCAAGGTCTATATTTTTCTTGTACAATATGGTTAACCTGTGTTTGTAGACGAGGGCGGATGCACACTTAACGAAGATGTGTCACGTGGCACCTCTTCGTCGGAAAATTTTACTTAATGAAACGGATAAGTAGGAAAAAATGACACTACTTGACGTAAAGTGTGTCTTGGCGCATTGGTTATGTGCTTGATTTTGCTCAAAGAGGTCAAAGGTTCAAACCTCAACTAGGACATTTTTCTTTTGCAAATATTTGAGAGAGCCTTTGCGGTTAAAAATTGTGATGAAGTATATTGAACTCAGAACAGTTTCTAACTTAAGACTCAACAAAACCAATAGACTAAGGCTATTTCTTGTCTAGAAATACGATAATCAAAGTTATATTTCAGTTCTTCTATAAATTTCGACACCGCTTACAAAAATTCCTGCATATGACCCTGTTTGTAGAGGTGACCTTTTCTCCAAGCATTTGTGGTTGCTTCCAACCTCTACTGTATGCAATTTTAGGTATCTGGAGAATGAAAGACAGGCTTCACAAATACTCCATACCAAGAAGAATGGAGGGATCAGAGTACGAGGAGGCAACACATCTAATTATAGTGAATTAAATTTTTAAAATAAATTGTACATATTTAGGAATTACAGAAATGTACTTATATGTATAGATATTTAAGTAAACATATTTTTAAAATGCTGAAAATTTTGCCTTTAAAGAATTAATGGTTTGACTCTCCGCTCCTGTGAAGGAAAAGATGCGGGAGTTGAGGCTGAGATTGTTCGGACACGCGCAGAGGAGGAGTACGGATGCTCCTATTAGGAGGTGTGAGAGGCTGGCCGTGGCGGGGCCGAGAAGGGGTATAGGAAGGCCGAAGAAGTATTGGGGATAGGTGATTAGGCAGGATATGACGCTACTTCAGCTCACTGAGGACATGACCCAGGATAGAAGGGTGTGGAGGTCGAAGATTAGGGTTGTTGTCTAGTAGGTAGTTAAGAGTTCCCCGTTTTTTTAAAATAGTATTAGTAACTCCCTTGTTTTTTTTTCGTATTCTTTGACCCCTAGTATTTGCTTATTGTTCGTTCGCTCTGTGTATCGTATTTTCCAGTTTGTTAGTATTTGATGCTACTTTTTCTTTTACTTGTTGTTGTTATTGTTGTTGTTATTGTTATTGTTGTTAATGTAGTTGTCTTTTTTTCCTTTTCCTTATCGTCCTTTGTCCCCCTATTCTTTCTTTCTTCTTCCTTTCTCTCTCTTTTCACCTTTTCTTGAGCCAAAGGTCTATCGGAAACTGCCTCTCTACCTCGCCAGGTAGGGGTAAGGTCTGCGTGCACACTAGCCTCCCCAGACCCCACTTATGGGATTATACTGGGTATATTGTTGTTGTACTCTCCAAATAGTAATGGTGCCATTAAAATAGGATACAAGGAGTATTGAAGTTGAAAACAAGAGATGAATAGGATAATTATAGAGCTTCTTTTTGGTGTAATCTAAGGATGGTGGCAATTTTTTTTCTGGTTTTCAGGGCAGAGATCATAAGGAAGTCTAGAGCAGCACTTTTTCCTGAAGAGGTAGTTAGATGCAATTTCAATACCTATGAAGTTTCTCTGTGCCTTCCTAGTAGCTTAAAACATAGCATGTGTTTGTTTTGTTGTGTTTTCCGTTCCTCTGTAGAAACTTTGCAAATGGCTGACTCAGCTATTATTAGCTTTGGAGTATCTGCATTCCAACCGCGTTCATCATAGAGACCTTAAGGTAAAGACGTGCTGTAATCACTGAAATAGAAAAGCTTTCTTAGTATGACATGTTTTAACATGAACTACTTTGCATTCAGCTATGTAACATATTCATTACAAAGGATAATGACATCCGGTTAGGTAAGAATGCCAGACCAAGTGCTTGATTGGGGTGTGTTTTCTCCTTTATTACCCATAATCAAATTCACTTCATTTTTGACAGGTGGTTTTGGATTAGCAAAATTGATAGATGCAGAAGGCTTTGCTTCCTCGGTATGAGTTTCTGTAGTGGAAAAATGCACCTTCTTACTTACAGGCAACCAACTATTATCACCTAAACAAATAATTCAATATAAAATCTATTTAGCAAGAGAGAAATTCCTTCTCCCTCGACCGCTGAGAAAACCAATTAGTTGTTTTTTTCAGTTACAAAAGTCATCTTGTAAGGATAAAATGCTGTGGTAAACATATTATAAAGTGCTCACCCCACCCCACCCCACCAAGCTTAGTACATTTGAGAAAAACATGCTGAGTTGTACATCTAATCTTAATTTTCGAACAAATTTGATGCAATTTGCTTGGCTGAAAACAGGCTGCTGGCACTTCAAGCAACATGTGCCCTGAGCTCCTTGCTGGTATACCCTATGGCTACAAATCTGATATATGGTCGCTTGGTAAGAAAGTTGACGGAGTAATGTATTTCCTGCTCTTCGCATCATGTCACTAATACAGGAATAACGTTTTAACGTGATTCTAGGATGCTGCATGTTTGAGATTGCCGCACATCAACCACCATTTAGAGCTCCTGTAAGTTGATCTTTCTGCTATCTGAACTTCATAAACAGTACCTTGAAAAATTATCCTTATTACTGATAAAAGAAAAAAAGAAATTCTTTATCATGATATTTTCTATATGATGTGCTGACGAGATATGGATTGAACAGGACAAGATTGGACTTATCAACAAAATAAACCGGGGTTCTTTGTCACCACTTCCGATTATATACTCCTCCACCTTGTAAGTATCTTCTGTTTCTGTACCAGCCTTAACAGTGTTTCTTATTTCCTACTAGCATTGCAACTTCTCATAGCGCCACAAATAAAACAAATCAGTCAATTGAAAAAACAGATTTAATGCTTGCAGGAAACAGATAATAAGGAGCATGCTAAGGAAAAATTCAGAACACAGACCTACGGTGAGTGCAAGCGGCATGTGTTCAAATGTTATTAAATAGAGATTCATCATTCATCCTGATATCTTTTTCACCTCAAACTTATAGGCTGCCGAGTTGTTAAGGCATCAACATTTGCAACCATATCTCCTCTTGTGTCACAACCCTTCATCTGCGTATCTTCCAGTGAAGTCCCCAAGCAGCACAAAAGAGAAAGCAAGACCATCACCTGGAAAATCTAGCAGTCCTAGAGACAGCAGAGAGAGACAGTTGAAGCTAAAAGAGAAGAGACCTGTCCTTTACTTTGATGAAAGTGATAACATAAAGCCGAGAAACTTATCAGACAATTATAGTACGTTCAAAGCCAAACTTGAGACTAAGAGAGTTGATCCAACAAGTTACTCAATTAGGATCTCTCAAGATAGTGAGGATTCTAAAAGCGGGGAGACGAGTGAGGCAGCTGTTTGCTATGGAGATGATCAAACCGAGAGATTCTTGCAAATGGGGAGTACGACTACACCAAACTCTTCAAGTTCAAGGGCAAAAACATGGTCCCAGGAACTAGAGCATGCTTCTTCTGAGCAAATTAAACAATTTGAAGAGGGTGATAGGGAGATTTGTGAAACAAAAGAGCTTGAGATGTTGAGCAGTCCAGCAGACAATGAGGAAGCTGAGACAAATGTAGTTGAAGGAATCTCGGGAAATCCTAGCGGAATCACATTGTCTAGTGAAAGCTGCAGCGTCAAAACATGGTGCTTTGATGAAGAAAGCACTTCATCAAATTCGCAGCCAGCAAAACCTGATTCCATGGCTGAACCAAGGTGCTATGCCACTGATACTGAAAATGGTAGTGAGACTAGAGAAGTTGCTATTGACTGCATGTCAACTGAAAGCAATGGTTCACTTGTACATAAAGATGAGCTAGAAAAGAAAGCAACAATGGTCAATGACACGAAACAGGCTAAGAAAGATGCTCTTCAAGCACTGGATGATAAGGTTTCACAGCTCAAGTCACTAGCCGCATTAGCTGGTAGCGAGCACAAAGATGATTGGGGGAATCCCACTCAACAAAGAGCTGAAGCTTTAGAGTCTCTTTTGGAGGTTTGTGCACGACTACTTAAGCAGGAAAAAATCGATGAGCTTGCAGGTGTGCTGAAACCATTTGGAGATGACGGAATGTCGTCTAGAGAGACAGCAATCTGGTTGACAAAAAGCCTCATGACTGCACAAAAGTTGGCCAAGGAATCGTGATGTTGCACAGAAGCTTTTCCATAAAGGTGATATCACTGTTCAAAAGTGATTGTGTTCTTTCCATGGTGGACGCAGAATGTGTTTCGTAAGTGTTTGATCCCCTGCTAAGTGATTGGACTTAAGGAAACACACTTGGATAGCTGTAAATCAGCAAGTGTTGTTGGACAAAATTATAGACAGGGACTCGATGTTTCTTTGATGTTTACCACACTCTTATACTGTTTGGTTTTACACTATTAATGAAGTAAAGGGTTCATAGGAGCTCCAGAAGTACGTACCAACCTTATTGCATGCGGAACAGAGAAATGTCATAGATTTCTTTAGCTTCTTAGATATGCTTCTGTTTGTCGTCTTATTTGTTATAACATTTTCTGTATAATATTGGACTGAGAGGGGCTTAAGTGAGGTGACATAAACAATGATTTTAAAAAAAAATTTATATAGCTGACCCGAATTGTTTGGGATTGAAGTTTAGTTGTTTCTGAAAATGTTTTCGTGGGAGCAAAAGACGTGAGGAAAAAGTTGTTGGCCCTAAATTCGATCTCTATGAATAGGGAGCTTGATTTTGATATTGAATTTGTAGCCCCATATTCGATGTCTGTAAATAGGGACCTTTCCAAACTATTACCAAGCTCAAGAGTGTAAAGGACTCTTAACTGATTCTAACCTTATCCATTAACATAGCCCTTATATGTATCTTTTATCTGTAGCCTTTTCTTTAGGAGTTTTTAGGTTGTATGTATTTGTATAAAGAGCTACTACTTCATTAATAAATCAACTCCATTTCATTAAATCTTTGTGGTATCAAGAGCTTAAAAGTACTCTTGCGTGTCAGATCCTTGTTTCTTTTCCCCATCCATACCCGACCCAAATGGTTGTTACGGTTGCTCATGCCAACGCTGCGAATAACAACACTGTTATTCAGTTTAACCCAGTCACACAGCTTGCAGGTTACTGCTGTTATTCAGTTCTTGCATCTTGCATGATATTCATTGCTTCTCTCTCAAATTCCATTACTGCTGCAATTGCACAACGATCTACTGCTCAACCTCGCAACAATACCAATAACAGGTGTTACAATAATGCAAACAACAATCAACACAATCGAAGCCAACCATGGAAGCCTCGTAAGAACTTTGCTCAGTCTGACAACAATCTGATTTGCCAGCTATGTGATCGTCCTAGCCACTCTGCCCGAGTTTGTCGCAGCCAGTCCCACAATCATTTTCAGGCTAGAGCCAACGTTGTTGGACGTCAATCACAACAACAACCATCATGGACCATCAACACGAGGGCCACACATCACATTGCCCCAGATGCTCAAAGCCTAGCAACTGCTCTAGACTACCACGGACCCGAGGAATCGCCATGGGTAATGGTACTACCATACTTATCTTCCAAACTAGTAACACTTCACTTAAAGCATCAAATTATTGCTTTACCCTATCTAACACTCTCTGTTCTCATCCCATAAAAAATAATCTCATATTTGTCTCTCAATTTTGCCGTGATAATAACACATCCATGGAATTCTTTCCATCTTCTTATCTTGTGAAGGATCTAAATACGGGGGCAGCCCTAGTTTGAGGGCGGAGTAATGGGCGTACACGTGGCCACCAGATAGGCATCCCCGTGCAACGTGGCTATTCCAATTCAACTATGGCACCGATGTTTGGTTCATCCAAATCGCCGCACTTTAAATAATATTTTGCAAAAGTTTTCAATTCCTGTCAGTTCTTCGAGAGTAAGTTCTGATAGCAATTTCTGCAATTGTAATAAAAGGCATTACCTTTATCAGTTAACTCTCCACTACAAACGATTTACAGTGATTTATGGGGTCCTGCACCAATTTTATCCATCGATCAAAAATGATATTATGTTATATTTGTGGATCACTTTTCAAAAATATATGTGGCTATACACCTTGAAATCTCAACAGGAAGTTTTGGAGGTCTTTAAAACGCTACATCCACCCTTAGAAAGACGTTTTCAAACAAAAATTTATTCATTGACGGAGGAGGTGAATTTCAAAGCTTAACTTCCTATTTAAAATCACATGGTATTAAACACTTGGTTTCCCCACCACACACTACTCAACAAGTTGCGTTGGTAGAACGTCGTCACCAACATGTTATTGAAACTGCAAAAACACTTTTACACCAAGCCTCGTTACCCCCTAAATTTTGGAGTTTTGCCATTCACCAAGCCATCAGTTTTAAATAATCGGTGTCCGTATGAAATTTTATTTCAAGAAGCACCAAATTATGAGTCTATTAAAACTTTTGGCTATTTATGTTATCCCTGGCTCATACCATATGCCAATAAACTAGAACCCAAGTCAATACCCTGTGATTATTTACGTTTTTTGAATAAATATTATTCTCTTGTTTTGATCCCGTCACCTCTAAAATCTATCTTTCTAGAGATGTGGTACTTGTTGAATATAATTATCCCTTTGCAAAATATCTTTCAAAAATATAGGGAAACTAATAAACTCCCAACATGGGATACATTAGATAAAGATATTAACTCTAAAACGGAAAATACTGATATATCTCCTTTAAGTGCAAATTCTAAATTGCCTCCTCCAATTTTCAGGCATATACAGTCGGCAATTGCTTCTCTTTTTCCTATGCGTGACTCTTCAAGTTGAGGTGATGATCCGTCTTCCTCTAATTTCTCTGGGCAAGATAATCATAACCAATCTTCACAGCCTGAATCTAACTCCTCTGACCAAGATAACCAAAGCCCATCTCCAATTTTGAACCAGCCCACCTCAGCAGCTTCTCCAAGAACCACACAACCTATCACCATAACCTACAACGCCGAAACACACTCCCCCAGCAGCCTGTACCACACACCAATCAACCCTCACTCTCTATGACCACCCCTACCTAACCTCCACCTTGTCACCCAATGGTCGTAAGGTCATAGTCTAAAATCCAAGCAATTTCACCAATCAGTTCAATCCACACTCATACCAAAGACCTTTAAACAAGCACAATCTTACCCTCACTGGCGGACTGCTATGCAGTCTAAATTTGATGCTTTAGTTAGAAACAGGACTTGGGAGTTGGGACTTAGTACCCAGCGATACCTCAAGGAATGTGGTTGAATGCAGATGGTTGTTTAGGCTTAAGCATAAGCCTGAAGGTTGGATTGACACACTTGTTGCAAAAGGCTTCACACAGCGACTTGGTTTAGACTATCACTCAACTTTTAGCCCAGTGGTTAAACCTACAACGATTCGTTTAGTTCTTGCTATTGCAACTTAACTATCCTGGCCCATTCACCAGTTGGATGTTAATAATGCCTTTTTACAGGGAAAGCTTGAAGAAGAGGTATACATGAAGCAGCCTACAGGTTTTGAATCTAGACAATATCCTACTCATGCATGTAAACTTAATAAAGCTATCTATGGTTTGAAACAAGCTCCACGAGCTTGATACACTGAGCTAAAAAATTATATTCTTACCCTTGGTTTTATCAAGTGCGAATTTGATACATCTCTTTTTATTCTTCATAAGCTTGGAGTTACTGTGTACATCCTAGTTTACGTGGATGATATCATTGTGACCGGTAACCAGACACCTGCTATGAAATCCATTATTAATGCTCTGTCTTCACGGTTCTCTCTTAAAGATCTTGGGTTGACTCATTACTTTTTTAGCGTTGAGGTTACACACATCATATGGTTTGCTCTTATCTCAGCATAAATATGTCAAATATCTTCTCCATGTTAACATGGCTGAATGCAAAGGCGCTCTCACACCCGTGACCTCTACATGTACCTTTGGAACATCTAATGAGGATTCCAAAGTGGATGGCACTCTTTATCGTCGAGTCATTGGAAAGCTTCATTATGTATCCTTTACTCGTCCTGACATTGTGTTGCAGTAAGCACATTATCTTAGTTTATGCATCAACCATGTATTTCTCACTGGAAAGCTGTCAAGCGTCTTCTGAGATATCTTTGTCACACGGCTCATCTTGGTATTAAGCTTGCTAAAAATCTGTTGTTCAATTAGTTGCCTATTCTGATTCAGATTGGGCTGGTGATCCACTTGATCGAACCTCTATAACAGGGTATGTTGTATATCTCATGGTCTTCTACGAAGCAAAGTTCTGTTTCTCTGTCATCTACTGAGGTCGAATACAGAGCTGTTGCAGCTACAACCTCTAAAGTTGTCTGGCTCAAAAACTTGCTTCGTGAGCTTCACGGTTCCACTGTCCAGTCCTCCTCGCATTCTCTGCAACAACATGACCACCACTTCCATTTGTGCCAATCCGTCTTTTCATAGTCGTATGAAACATGTTGAGATAGATTTCCACTTTGTTCGTCCGCTTGTGCAGTCTAAGGTTCTTGAGATCCATCACCTTCATGCTGTATATCAAGTTGCAGATATTTTTACAAAGCTGCTGCCCAGTTCTGCATTTCTACTGTCATGGGCGGCTTTCCAACCATGCCCCATGACCCCTTGGACGCGCCCCGTGGCGTCCCAGCAAGCCTCTCAACGCCTAGCGCCACGGACGGCCCCGTGGTCTTGGCCGCGCCAAGTGACAAGCGCGCATGTGCCTCTGTCGCCCCCACCAATTTCCCTCGTGAGCGCCCAGCCACAAGCAGCTGACAACGGACCTGTTTCTACCCCTGTAGAAAACTAAGTCCTTTTTCTTGTATTATTAGAGTAGTTTTCATTCCATGTACTTTCATTATGTTTCTCTAGCATATTTTAGTCTATTCCTGTAACTAGGGTTTATTTTTTTTAAGCATTATTAGGGGGGATCAAGCAATCAAACATTTTCTAGCAAGCAATTCTCTGTACTGGTGTCTCTCCCCTTCGACACCGCATTGCTCTCTTTGTAACAACTTTCATTTATTCAATCAAGCTTTTATTCAATTCTCATTACTGTTCTCTCA